>OZ023273.1:12138604-12160870 GCA_964007475.1 Hybos culiciformis
TCTTGGACAAAATTATACATATAGTTAGTCAATGTAATGTTACAATATTGCAGAAATGTTATTATTAGTGAAATAAATTCATTCTCTGTATTATTTCAATAATTATTTTATATTTATTGTTAATTAATATATTTTGTTTCTCATTGAAAAATCATTTTCAACAACTGAAAATTATTAAGAAAACTTCTGTAATAATTAAGTGATTCTTCCTGTCCGATTTATTTTGTAAAGATTCTTTGCTTACATTAACTATTATTGTATACATAATACATATGTAAATATATGTTATACTATACTTATTATGTATGTTATGTATTATACATAAGTTTCAAAATTTAAATACCTGGTTGTTATTAGGTCAAATAACTTTCAAAAACTGTTTGAAAAGCTATAATTCACAAAGGTTGAAAAACATTATTCTTTGCATCCAAAATCACTGAATAATGTTCCTAAAGGCACATTTTCTGTATTCCAATAAAAACAAAATAGTAATTACTGACTTTGTTATGTTTATTTAAAAAAAAAAACTATAATTGATAAAAATGTATAATAGTGTGGCATATTATCGATCAAATATATATATATTTTTATATATTGTGATTTACTTTTTTATTGCTATTTTAAAGTATGTACAACACATAATATTTTGCTAAAATATACGCATATATGTATTTATTATATTTATCCATATAGATACAATAAATATATAATATTATATAATTATACAAAACAGCTTATGAGGCGCGAGTTATATGAAAATTGATTTTATTTGCGATTTCGAGATTTTTTTTTTGCGTAATAAAATATGTTGCCATAAAAAATGTGTATATAAATATTGAATTAATTCAGATTGGTTTTAAATATGCGAAAGAAATTCTTTTTAGAATATTATTTTTACTATAGTTTTCGTTACGGATTTTTCATTTTCCAATAATTTTAAAAATGAAGTACTAAAAGTTGGCCGGAAAATAAAAGGAAAGTTGTAGAAAACATCAATAAATGCATAATCCATTGGTGCCTCCTTATAATGATTGCTAATAAAAATAAGTTGTCAGGCAATTTTAAAAATATATGATTAAAATTTATCACTTCATTGAAAGAATTCTTCGATACATTATATTGTGATTCGATTTTTTACAAATCTATCTAGAAAAATGTAAATTAATTACGGAACTAATATTCCTTTAATAAAATAAAAATATTGATATTGGTGAAAAATTTTTATTAAAATACTAATTTGAATAATAATAATATTAAAATGCACTTTGAATGAATAAAATTGCTTATAAAGTAAGACTATAAGTTATTGGAATAATGTTTCTATCACTAAATTTAAAAGAAAAATTTCTAATGAATTTTAGGGATTATACAGAAAACAAAACATATACAATACATATATTAAATTCAATGTTTCATATAAAATATATTGTGGTTATTTTAATAGTTCCTGTTTAATTGATGTAATAATTAAATTTTTTTTTTTTGTATTTAATCTTGAATAATAACATTTTAAGTATTAACAATGTACTTTTTCATGTACCTGAATTAATAGACATTTTGTGCATTATGAAAATTTATTATTATTTTAATATTGCTTATAACTTTGAGTATAAGTAAGTGGAAAATTTGAAAATTATTTAAAAGAAAATTTATCTCTCTTCAGTATTACCTACTAATATTTTCTTTCAGTAAAAATTAAAATTTAAATAAAAAAAAATTTGTTTTAGAGAAATATTAGAAGTTTTTCTGTATATAAGTGCAAACATTATACATATACAAATGAATAATAAATTTGGGGGTAAGATAAGCTTTCTATAAACTTTTATTGTTATTCAAAAGCAGATAAATACAAGGAGAAATTAATTCACTGGAATTCCCTTTTCGAAAGATAACAAAACGCCGTTTGTTGTTATAAAATTCATAACAAAATATTTTCTCAAATATGTACATATATACATATATACATACAATACATAAAATTAATATAATATGCATAAAGTTGTACACATAAAATGCTTTTAGCTAATAATAAAATATTAGTCTTCTAAAGGTATTACAACATTAAAATCATGAATTTTATATACCTACTATATACATATAGGTATGTTATATTTTACACATAATATGATGTATGTATATGCTATGTTTTATATTTATTATAGACATATTTATAATATACATATATACTTTCATTTATTCAAAAAATTTTATTTCATAAAGTATGTCACAGCAACCACTTCCAACATTGATTTAATAATTTATTCACTTCATTTATATGTAACAAACAGAATAAAATCATAACAAATTTTCACGCCAAAAATTACAAGATTCAAAAAAATTTTTTTTTTTTATTCTTAAATTCTTATAAACCCCCTAAAGACATTTGACAAGCGATGTGAATATATAAAAACATACAAATAAAAATGTTTTTTAAGAATTCATTATTATTATAGTTTCTGTTTATTAAGCGAAATTTTCAAAAACATTAACTTTATTCGTATTTAATATACACATAAAAAAAATGTTATGTACATGCAATTTTCTGTACGAACAAAATCACTAAATCGCTTTACTAAGATTATACTTACATATTGATTCATTATTATAAAGAAATATTTGTATTATTCTCTTTGATATAGAAATAATTTCGGTTTTCAAAAGCGAGAATGTCAGGCTCTCACGTTTCACCTTTAGATTTTTTAATTGGAATAAATTTATTTCAAACTTCCACGTTACAAAATTATGCACCAAGACTTTAAAATTGAAGTTATTATCGTCGTTTTGAAGTTTGGAATCAGAATTTTTTGTTTTATGTTCGACTTACGCTTTAATGTTCCATCTAGAAGTCTTAGACAAAACAACCGATAAATTATTTATTAAAATATTTTGATCGTTTTTACCATTTTCCTGATTTCTGCAATTTCGAAAAACCCTTTTAAGAAGAACTTACACATAAACTCATTAAGTACATCTATTATTATTATTTAGCATCATTTAGACTTCAGTATATTGTGCATTGGTAACTTCTTATATTATTTGTTAAAATTTTTATCTGATATATTGTTTGTAAGCTTAGAAATAATAAATATCAAAGTTAAAGAGAGTATGAAGAGCAAATACTTGATGTTAAAATTGAGAGCAATGATTTTAATAATAATAATCAAAAGTAATAAAAATGCAACTGGAAGTTATTTACAGATAGAAGTACACTTTTAAAGACAGGCTCTTTACGTTCGGTCTTATCTTCGTTCCAGGTGCGAATCTTATTTATGGTGATGAACTGAAAATATGTGAAGTAGAGAAGGAATCAGGAAATTTTTTGAACAATCATTTTTTTTTCCGGTTCAATAATTTATTTTCATATATTAAACATACAATGGACTTAATTTTTGAAAATGAAGTATACTAGTTTAGTATATCAAAAAATTAAAAGTACACAGTTTCTTGTATGTAGTAGGAATTGAATTTACAAGCCTTTAATTATTTTTTTTATTTTCATTAAATTTTTATTATTCAAATATTTAAACTAATATTGTAAAAACTAAAATTGACTGAAAAAAAAGTTTCTTTTATTTTATTTTTTTTTATTTTTTGCTTCAGAGAAAAACTTCGTAATTTCTTATTATAATCTCTAATTGAAATGGAAAAGAAAAGAAGAAAACATTAAAAAATTTATAATTTTTTTTTTTTATTATATGAAAGAGTTCCAAAATAAATTTGAATTTATTGAAGCAAAATATAGGTGGAACCCAAAATAATAATGATAATGATCTAAAAAAGTGGGTATGTGCATTAGCGTTTCAAGATTATTTGAATAGATAAAAAAGTTTTCTTTTATGGGAAACATAATATTTTTGCATTTATTATAACATTTGTTTAATGAATTTATTACTGTGATAATATTAAAGCGACTACATATATATAAAATAAATCTATATTATGTTGTACATGCATAATGTGTACACATGTTTATATAGTTTTTGACAACTTCGTACATACTTTAAAATTGTTATTTTCTCTTTATAATAAATTCATTTAAAGAATATTTTCACAAAGATTCTTGATTTTACACATTGGAACTTAAGTATGATGATTTTTTTTCTTGCCATTCATCAAAGAATAATACTAAGATAGTGGTTTTTTGGTTTATTAGACATTATTTCGGTTGAAGGAAAAAATTAATTCAGATATAGCTGATATTAATAATGTTGCGCAGACTTTGAGCTTAATAATTGAAATTGAAGCATAGTCAAAGTTATAGTCAAGATATTGATTGTGGATATGTTTGATTATTAAAATATTTTTAAAATTTGATTATTCTTGTTTTTATTTTTCCCTAAATTTATGCATAAAGATCTTGCTTGATCGTATATACAAATAATTGAAAACAAATTCAATAAATTGATTATAATCATTCTAAATTACAAAATTTGTATACACGACCAATAAAATATAAATTTGAAATATTTCTAATTTCTTCGGCTTCAATTCATTTGAATTTATGAAAATTGATATAGAATTTTGAATGATGCACTTACTTATTACGATTGCAATTTTAACTAAAAACTAATTTATATTTTTTACTTTAAAGTTATAGTTTTGTATTCGTATCTTAGGATTATTCATAGGTCTCTATAATTTAGAATTCTGATTATATAAATATGTATAAAAGTTTTTGTGTGAATAATTTTCTATGTCAATTTTATTAATAAATGAAAATTTTGTTATAGGAAAAACGAAAGGAATATAAATTTCTATATGTACCTTTCTACAATATTTTAGTATATACATAAATATACATATATAGATTTATTCATATAACATAAAATTTTTAATATCTTTTAGTTTCATTTTTGCATACATGATGGTTATATTTAAATTTAAATGTAACGTATTTAATATCTACATATATATGTGTATGGTTACTGGAATAATTTCGACAAAGCAAACTATAATGTATAAAAATTTGCATAAAGAATTATGCCGCTATATTTTACACTTAGTGTTGAAAACATAAAATAGCGACAGATTGGATTTATCATAAAAAATTTACGCTTTTAGGGTTTTCAATTTTTTTTTTTTTTTTACATTTTATAATATAATATTCAGAAATATATATTATAATATAAAATATGGTTTTTACTTATATAAAATTTCAATAATTTGAATTATTTAGTACACGCAGACTAATCTGATATAGATGTACTATCAAAGATATTTCAGCTCATTTATTAATTTATTATTAGAATTTTTATTTGACAAGAAAATTAGTCGACATACAAATACAAAATATAGTTTTTGGGCTTACAACATAGAATGGTTCGTAAACTGTTTATAATCAACTAATTATGTATTTAATAACAATAAAATAGTACCGATAAGGTACCTTTCCCTATTTTGTATTTCATATGATTCACACAAGTTGTGACTGGGGGTATTTAACTAACTATCGAAAATTCTAGATTAAAGTTTGAAATTAATAGTTTATTATTTTCAGATGGGGCTATTTTCGTTTCGGGATAAGACTTCGACTTTGTGAGTCAGAGGGTCCTCTCATTTGTATTCTCTATTGCTGTTCTCGTTGAACAGAATAGAATATTTTTCAAAAGACTATAATGACAAACAAATCTTATGTAGTTCCTGAATTTTTATTTTCTTCCACTTTTTAAATTTTTAATATTATCTTATTTTTTTTAAATTTTAAAAGTAAATGAAATTGAGGATTAGTGTGAAATATTATTTTAAATAAAATTTTTAATGTTTTCATTACAAAAAATAAAAAAAAATTACAAACTCATAAAGAAGTATGTATGTAGGTGATTTAGGTTAGAAATTCCAGGAGGATAATAATTTGGCTTATAAAATTATTATTTATTTTATATACTATTATAATATATGTATAGGATTCTGTTAATATATTCTGATTTATAATAATAATAATAATAAAAAAAAAATATTCTTTATCCCTATACTTTGTTTCAAAAACTTATGTATAAATTCCTAGAGATATGGTATATATGCATGCATACCTATAATGTTAAATAAAAATATATACATTTTTGCATAATCTATGTTGTATTATCTATATATATTGTATATATTTGAAATGATTTAAATAATAAATCCGTATGAATTAATTAAAATTAAATTTTCTATAAATTTTATAAGCAGTTATGTTTTTTTATGAGAAAACTAACAGAAATGAATGAATATTATAACGTTGTTGTTAGTAGTAATAATTCAGTAATGAAAATTCATAAAACATGTGCCATGATGAATGAAAATATTTATCTAGTGATATATGGGTGAAAATTTTCAGTTATATGTTGTTGAAAATGATAAAATAAAAAAAAAAAAGTTCTGATGAATATTAATTTAAGATTAAAAAAATAAATATATACATATATGTAGTATATTTTTTTTTTTTTTATTTCATTTATTTAGTTCGTAAACTATTTAACATGATTATCTTACAAATCTTAAATATATTACATTATATGTTTTAAAATTTATTCCTTATATATTTTACTAAATTTTGTTTAAAACGACACAAATTTTCTTCATTTTTTAAATTGTTTGGTAATTCATTGAACAATTTTAAGCCGTTATACAGTAACATATTTTGAGTTCTACTATTTCTAAATAAATCTAGTCTAAAATCTGAAAAATTTCTTAGAGTTCGACTGTGAATATCTGTGTTAAAAATCAGCCTCTCACTTAAATATTTAGGGCACATATGATTTTTAATTTTGAATATTGTTAGCAATACATTGAAATTGATTTTTTGCTTAACATTCAACCATTTTAAAGCTTCTAACATAAATTTAATTGAAGAAAATCTATTAACCTTCAAAATCAAACGCATTCCCCTATTCTGCAGTTTCTGAAGTCTTTCTATCATACTATTATTGCACATATAAAGAATAGATGAACAATATTCTAGATGTGGTTTAATTAACACATTGTATATCCTCACCGCATTATTAAAGCTTAATCTATTTCTTATTTTGGAAAAAAAATATATCTTTTTTGCTACTTTTTTACAAACATAACTAATATGATTTTTAAAGCTGAGTTTATTATCAATAAATACTCCTAGATATTTTAATTCCTGAACACATTCTATAATTTCATTATCCACTTCAATGTGCACCCTATCTATTTTATCATTTATAATCATACATTTACTTTTACTTATATTTAATTTTAATTTATTCATTTTAAACCAGTCCTCCAAGGTTGCCAAATCGAGTTTAATCTTTCTCAAGCATTCATCAATTGTATCTTCAACCACAAACAAAAGTGCATCATCCGCAAAAAGTACCAATTTGGCAAACTTAACCGCCTTTTCCATATCATTGATATAAAGTAAAAAAAGTAGAACCCCCAAAATTGAACCTTGTGGAACTCCCAGCAAAACGTCTATAGCATCAGATAAGATTCCATTCACTTTTGTCCTCTGTTTCCGATTGTTCAAGTAAGACTTGAACCATTGTAATTCAATGCCATTAATACCATAGCTTTTCAATTTTTCCAGTAGAATGTTGCGATCAATTGTTTCAAAAGCTCTTTTCAAGTCTAGAAATATTGCAATTATTACCTTTCCATCATGAGTGGCCACCTTCCAATTTGTTATAACTAAATTTATTAATGACTCACAGCTATGTTCTTTTCTAAACCCAGATTGGTATATTTTTTATATATTTTTATATATATTTTTTTTTGTTACAAATATTGATTTAAATTATATATACATTTACGCATTTATATTTTGCGTTGAATATATTTAATATCAGTTTTCTCGAATATATCGTAGGCTTTATTTTGTTTCTGAGTTAATTCAAAATACTTATAAAATTATATAACAGACTATGTCAAATGCAATAATAACATATTTTCGGATTTAACTTAAATTTCTTTTTAGTGTATGTACTATGTATATATATATTTTTTTTTATGCTTTGAATTTTATTTAACCTATAGAGAGTGACTATAAAGCATCCGATTTTTTTTTTATTAAGCTTTTAATAAAAATTATTTTTGTAATTATTATTTTAAATAAAGTCATATTTATGTACAAAAGCTTATGTGAATAAATTAACTTTTTTTAAAAATAATTTAATTATTATAAAATTTTATTTTTAAAGCATATGGAAGTCTGATTGAATGTTCATTTAATAATTATGTTTTTTTTTTTTTAATAAATTCTAGACCTTATTTAAATAAATGGTATTTGTTGTTGGAATAAATGGTATTTGTTGTTGCCTTGTTTATAGCTAATTTACCTATCTGAAAAAATGGTACCGTAAAAACCGATTTTCTATGTTATTATTCTATTTATATTTAAGCAAATTTACTGAAAATGAAGCTATTAATTTTATCTATTTTTCGTAAAAAGAATTTTTTAAAAATACTTTCAAATAATTAAGAAAATTGAATTTATTTTTTTTGATATCTGAAAAATTTCATTACTTCACAAAATTATTTTTTTGTTTCTTTTTCATTACGTTTCCTACCTATCATAATATTTTTTTACGATACCTTTCCTGTCAAAAATTTTATTTTCGATTTTTTACTTTCAGATAAAATTAGCTGTGAATAGGTTTCCGGAACATTCCTCCAAAAATTACTTTAGTGTGGTAGCTATAAACAACGCATAAAACAAATACGAATATATTGTTAAAATTAAATTTACTTAAAAATATTTAGATTTTCATTCCCGACCAAATAATTTTATTTATTATTTCAAATCCTCATCGACTGGAAGTCGGTGACAGCGCATTATATTTAGCTCGATAGATAAATGTTTCAGATAAAAAAAGAGAGGGTGAGAGAGTACTGAAATAGTACTACTGAAACAAACACAATAAATTGAAACCGTTAAAAGATCCTATATATTTATATATTAAAAACTTTGTTTTTATGGGTTGTGTTTTTTTTATTTATTTATTTTTAAATTTATTTATTTATTTTTTTTTTTCAGAATTTTCACATACAAAGCATTTTATTAATTCTTAGTGCATTTTATCAAAGTTTTATTTAGGAAAATTGTGAAAATATTTTAACAATAAATTTATAAGTAAATAAAAATTGCTTTCAAAAATTATTGTAAAAAATTTTTTTTTTTTTTTGGAAACCGGAAAAATATTTTATGGAAATTGCATACGTGTACAATAATGGAATTTTCAAGTAACACAAAATACAACGCAGTTATAAAATTTAGTAAAAACTTTTTTTTTTTTTTTTTATTCAATAATTTAATTTTCTTTCTGACATGAATTTTCATTAAATCTTCTATTCCTCTTTTTGTGTTCATAAAAGAGAATGAAATAACAGAAAATTGTAATTCATTACATTTAATTTTTATGCAGTATCATTGTTAAGGAATTGCAGAAGTATTGGATAAAATAATTATAGTTTGGGTAAGGTATAAGTATAGATTGAGTCATGCATGTCGGGTGTCACGCCCATAATTCCAAAAAAAACATATTATTAGGTAGCAACATCGTGACAAATCGATTTACAAAATTTTACTAGGCCTCGTTTTTTGAATTTTTTACGAATAGGAATAAGAAGACCTTGAAGCTTGTAATTGTAACATACAAGATATAAATTTAATTTAAAGTTTTGATAAATCATTATTTTTATTCGTATAACATCCACGAAGAAAAGGGTTCGAATATTTTTTCTTTCTTAGATTGGATTAATAAACAATTTTAAATACGATCCTGTTTATAATACGATTCCTGTTTTTTTTGAGTTTTTAATTAAAGGACGAATACTGATTGCGACACTGTATTTGAATTTGTTAAAATGTAGTTTTTAATATTAAAAATTTGGAATTTAAAAGTATATTGTATAATGTATACACTAGGATTAGTTGCTTTATTAAAATTACATACTGATTGTTTTTTAAACAAAAATAATTATTAATTTAAAATATTCTCATATGATGATATGTATACTTGTTAAAACCAGATATGTAGTAATGTAACTTCTAAGACTGACAGGAAATTTATGAAAATTAAAAATCTTACAAATGAATGATGGCAGTGTTATTATTTGATAAAAACTTAAAGTATTTAAATAAAATTTCAAACAATTTAAATAAAAATTTAATTTGTATAATCTATTCTGTGAATGATTATATCAATTCGATGTTGCAATGAGACTTTATTTATAAAAAATTAAAAACTTTAAATTTGATTTTTAATTTTAAATTTTATTCTTTTAATTTTTCTTCAATAACAATTTTGGGCAGTACAACGGGTAAATTACCTAGGTGCAAGGAGATCTAGGTATTTCCGACCCGCTACAACCTAACCTAACCTAACCTAAAATATGAAAACATGTACCACCACATACAAAAACATAGTATACAGAAAAAAAATCTGTTATACCAGCGACAATTCGGCTTAGTAAAGCCTTTTGAGTCTCTTAAGAGCCCCTTACATTACCATTTCTACCTTCTTATTCATCCAATTTAGTCTAGTAATTTTCGCCTTTTTTGGGTTTGTAAGTGCTTTTGCAACATTAACAAGTCATCTATTAGAATGAATAATCATTCTAGTAATGACTTCGTAATCCCTTACAAAGATATTTTGTTTCTTGGGTTATTAAATAACCATGATGTAATTAATTTTAATGATGTTCCAGAACACATAGTGAATGCCTTTTTTATAGAAGGCACGTATAAAACTAGGCTCCTAGTTGCCACATTTGGTTTCACTAACGGGTTGTCAGTTGATCAAATTTTCAATCTCGTGAAGTGGAAGCCTTTGAAAGGTACTGACAGAATTAAAATAATCCAACTATACGAAATGCTACAGAATCCAAAGAAGTCCTATAAATATTATAGTTATAATGTCAGCAAAAATCTTTTGGTTTATACTAATGGTGACATAAGGTACTTTGATTGTAGAGAAAAAAATTCACATGTACATAATTATAATAATCATAATTAATTAAAGATTGTTTATCAAAATTAAAAGGAATTTCATTTTTTTTTATTCAAAATTTCTTCGTTGATTTTAGGCCTTTTCCAAAAGGATGTTGTTCAAAGACCCTTTTTTTTTTAAGTTTCGTACAATTTATTTTATGTCCACGTGAAAGCGACATAAAGTAAATTTATCTTGCGTCCTTTTAATTCTTTACTTTATGTCACTTTTTAATAAAGACATAAGATAAATTTACTTTATGTCGCTTTCATGTGGACATAAAGTAAATTTACTTTATGTCCCTTTACCTTAAGACACCGCACCTTTGAAATCATTAAAAAAAACAACATGCAATTTCTTAAGTCAGCTCAAACTTTATTATTTATCTTGCAATAGTAATATATAAAAATTTTCTCATAATTTTTCCTAAATTAAATTCCCAAATAAAAATTCGTGGTTATTTTTTAAAAAGTCACCATAAGATATAAATTGGGAAAAAACCACATCCGCATAGAAGCAAACTTCTTTATATCAAAAATTTTTATAGAAAATTGCAAAAAAAAAATTGAAAATTATTTTTTTTTTTTTATTTTTAAATCGGTTAAATAAAAGAAAGAATGTAGAGAAAAATATTTGAACCCAAAGTTCCCAATACCAATTGGTCTAATATTCAAAGATGGTCATGAATCAAATAGGAATCGAATTTTATATATTTTTATATATATATATGTTATTATATGCAAGAAAAAAAGGAAAAAGTGGTTTCTGTGTCCTAAATTTTATTTCTAAAATATATGTATAGGGTGAAGTTTAATAAAAATAAATAAGACCGAACGAAATTGCTTATTGTACAAAATAAATTTTATTTTATAATAAATACAATATTTTAAAAATACATGTTATACCTTGTTCGCACTTCAATATTTTTCGGATATTAGGATTTTTCCGGAAACTTTGTGGATATTATCATACAAAAATTTTTTCCGGATATTTTAATTTCCAGTTCTTTTTTCCACTTAGGTAGTTCCTTTTAGCTACTTTTTGCTAGGTTTGGTACGGTTGGCATCGTTTATTTTGTGCCAAAATCTCAAAAAAATGAAAACCAAAAAAAAAAAGTGAAATTTAATTTTAAAATTTTAAATTTTTTTTAAAGTAACAGAAAGTTGTTTGTTTTTTTATTTTTATGTTTTTTCTAGAATTGTCAAATTTTTTCCACTTCTCAAGTGCGAACGGTAGTTTCAGAAAGTGGATAAATGTTGAAGTGCGAACAAGGTATTATGTAAGTAAAAAATTAAAATTTTTTTTTTTTGTAATTTTTTGTAATGAGCATCAATGAGAAAACGTTTTCATTTTTTTTGACTATGGACTAGGATACTCGAACAGTGAAGAACCAGATAGCTATATTTTTGGCACTTCAACTTTTGGTATAATTTGTTTGCTACACATTTTTCGACAAGTTTTTATATTTTTAATAATAAATCGTAGTTATAAGTTCGTAAATTATACTAAATAGTCTTAATTCTGAAAATCATACATAGTATGTTCATATTACAACGATTGTCAAATTTGAATAATAATTTTCTCTCTTCTAGAAGTAAATTATTATGACAATTATTGACAACGTAACCCTATATTCAGAAAATGTGCATAACGATTTTATTATTTTTTTTATATGTATGACACGTTTGAATAAAAAAGGACAAGGGAAATAGTATAAAGAAATATTTATACAAATTTATATACATATATATTAGATTTTATATACATTTTATTTTTAACAAAAAAGAAAACATTTTTCTTTCAATTTTTCCTAACAAAAATTTATAGCTTTTATTGCCTAGATGCTTTGTGTTTTTTTTTTTTTTTTTTAGTTAGATAAATTTTTCAAAACTACAAAATAAAAAAAAAAAAGAACTAAAATAGAAAATAATAAAATTGAAACAAAATATTTTGTATTGTAATATTATGAAAAAAAAAAAAAAAAAAATAAATAAATAAAAATGAAAAAAAATTAAAAAATAAATTTTATCCCAAGTGAATATGTCTATTGAAATGTCGATATATCGGTTGAGCTATATAAAATTATATATTCTTTTCCGAAAATTATTTTTTAGGTCGATTAACTTAGAGCAATAGATTAAATATTGAATAAGTAAGATAAGTTCTAAAAAGAATAATAAGGCCTGCTATACCGTACCGAAATATTTTTGATTATCCTGAAGTTTTTCTTTTCGATCGGCTTTATAACGAATGTTAACTTGTCAAAGTACAGTTGAAACAAAATAACATTAAAAAGATCAACTCTCAAAACTTCCTCTAATAGTCCAAGAGCTCGCAACGTAAGATATCACGTGATTTTAGCAAGGCTCATTTTTTAATATAATGTTCCATGCTACGGTGCAGGACGAATAAAGGTAGTCTGGCTGTCAGACGACGTTGCGTTTACCAGTGGGAGCAGAACCAAGTAGGTTAAAAAAATGCAAAATTACATGAAAAAAACAGATTGCTTTTAAATGACATAGGTCTGGCATCCATTTAGCAACGGTATTTCCGTCTGGCAAATTGGATGTAGTCTATATAAGATCCAATCTATAACATATAAAAATTTCAACCTTGCTAAAATGACGTGAAATTGATGTTTTTTTTTTTTATAAATCAAGGTCTGGCACGGTCTTAACAACTCCGAAGCCGTCTGGCAATGATGCATTAACATTTCATATAATAAGCATAAACAAATGACATAAAAAGAAATCGTGCTATTATCACGTAATTTTGCATTTTCTCTTTGACCTACCTGGATCTGCTCCCACGGGTAAACGCAACGTCATCTGACAGCCAGACTACCCTTATGGGTCCTGCACCGTAGCATGGAACATTATATTAAAAAATGAGCCTTGCTAAAATCACGTGCCAAAAACGTTGCGAGCTCTTAGACTATAACACAAATTAAAAATTATATTTATTTTTATCTCTACAAATTTTTTTTTTCGGAGCCTTCGTTCAACATTGACATACAATAATTAATTTTTTTGAATATTTTATGTAAGAAGAAAGATAGATGATCGTTTGAAAAACAAATAAAAATATTAATAATAATATTAATAATAAAAAAAAGGATAAGTAGAAGGTCCTGTTAAGAAAAAGTAACCTAAAATGCTGATAATATAAATATTACCACATTGAAATAATCATAACCGAGTCTCAATTACGAATAAAGTAATCTTGGATTTTAATCAGAAAAAGGAGCCGGCTTCCTGCATTTTTGTTGCTATTTTTTGGGCATGAAAAATATTAATTTTTGCCAGTTTGTTATTTATTTATTTATTTATTTATTTATTCTATCAGGATACAAAACCTTTACAGAACTTATATTTCTAACAATTTCAATTTCACTTAAACTATTAATCTAATTCAATATTTAATCAAGATAAGAACTTTACAGAACTATTTAATTCTAACGATTTCAATTTCACTAAGTCTATTAATAAGACTGATAATAATAAGAGATTAAAAATATAAATATATTATTTTACAATAATAAGATAATAAGTTTTAATTCATTAATAAAAATTCTTAAAGATAGAGTCTTTGAATACTTTTCTTGAACAACTGAAATCAATTAATTCATAATAAGCATTAAAATTACGTATACAATTACTTAAAGGCTCTTAATACGAATAATTTGTTCTACGAAACGGAACAGATAAAAATGATTCAGATCGCAAACCACTTCTAGGAATTCTTATATCAAATAGACCGGTTAAATATGTACAATTTAATTTCGAAGTAATAACGTCATAAGCAAAGATTGTACTAGCTACAATTCTTCTATTATATAAAGTTTCTAACCAGATTAATCTGCATTTACCAGTGTAGGATGACACGTTAGCATTTGAATCAAAGTTAAGAGACCTTAGACAAAACTTGACAAATCTTTTTTGCACACTTTCTATTTTATTTATATGAATCTGGTAGTAGGGCATCAGCATTTAGGAATATAAGTCTGTGATATTTCATATAAAGTTTCCAGAAAAGTTTTTTAGGTATTCCTATTTAAAAACGACAATTACTTAAATAACCAATATTTTTTAACTATAACTAAACAGGGGATATTACTTAATTATAATTATAAATTTTCTTTTCCAAAAGTTTACTATTATTTACTAAAATAAAATTTCATAATATTAAGTTATAAAGTGACATGTTAAAAAAGAAACTGGCGAGGACAAAAAAAATAATTTTTTTTTTCTTTGTATTTTTCTTTCTTAAAACAAATAGGGAAATATTTGTACGTGATTCAATTATCATACGAAAAAGTGGAAAATTTATGTCCTTTCTAGTTAAAAGCATAAATTTTTAAAACAAAGTGCGTGTTCTTTTAAAATAAAATAAAATATCAGTAAATTTAACTACATAAACTAAGGCAAAAAAAAAATAAAAAATATATCTAACTTAAATTTTTTTCTTGTTATAGTATAATAGTAGTCCTGTTATGTTTTTAAATTATATGTACGGGAAGTTTTTAAAATTGAATGAAATTAAGGAAATGACATAATAATGTGGCATGACATACACAACATGAAACATTTTACTATTGTTATGAGTTGAAAAATCTAAATTTTAGATAACAAAAAAAAAAAAAAAAATCAAAATTTTCATATAAAAATATGAAAAATATTTGATATACTATATTAAATAAAATAAAATTATTTAATTTATTTTTGATTTTTTTATTGTTCTATCTATTTATATGTTTAATTATAGAGATGATTGAGTTTGAATTTGAGTAATTGATTCTGGATGTGCGGAAATATTGATTCTTATCATAATATATCAAAAAAATATAATGTTCACTGTCAGTTATTTATAATGGTTATGATTATGACATTTTGTAATTAACTAAAAATTCTTTGCAGCTTCCATTTTCATTGGAAAAAGGTGTCAAAAGGAAATTATTTTTAAGAAACCATTTAAGAACGTGATTCTTATATGTAAATAATACTTTTTCTTGGATCTTATAAATTTTGGAATAAACAATTATTCATGACATTTAATTTTTAAATTGATTTTTTTTTTAGGATCGTTTTAAACATTTTTGATAGGGTTATGCATGTCAGTCCGCACGTCCAATTTCCTGAATTAGCAAAAAAAATTAAAAACCTTACTTTACTACACAACATCTATTTTAGCTTTAGAAATTTTCATGCAGCAGGTTCAGCCAATTTTTATTTCTTTTGTACATAATTAATATTGTAAAATTATTTACTGATGTGGTGTTTAACTTCGATTTTTATTTTTTTTAAAATTTTCGTCGGGTTACGCAATATAAAATCCTATAATATAATAATGTTGCGTCTAAGTCATTCTGAAATTTTCTTAAAAATGTATAATCTATGTTCAGTTCGAGATTTTTTTTCTTTTACATAATATTAATAAAAAGAAAAAAAAAACAGGCTAAAATTTTATATGTATAGTCTGTACACAATGTTTTATATGTTCTTACATATGTAAATACGCATTTATGCAAACAAAATGATACATCCATATCTACATATAAAGCAAAAAAAAAATAAACACTTAGATAACATTTCATGATAGCGTTAACTAGAAATAATTTAAATGTTATCATAAAAAAAATCTTTTGGAAAATAAAAGCATTGAATATTTAACATTTTGTTGTACGTGAAGAATGAGTGAGTCCTTGCTATGATAAAAAGAAAGATAAATATAAATTTGAATCAGTGCATATTTTGAACGAATAAAAACTCTATAAGAAAGTCTATAAAATTATAAAGTATTTAATTTTTTTCTGTTGATTGTCAAAGAAAGTAAAATTCAATACAGTAAATGAATCATATATCAATTGGAAAATAGTAAATATTTATCAAGTTGTTAAAAAGTAAAATATTTGTTAAAAAAAAAAATTCTCTTTTAATAATTCTTATCAATTGTGATTTATAAGTAGTCAAATGGTATACTTTTATTAAAATGTCGAATCACTTTTGTGTGGTGACTTTGTAAAATATAAATATTTGAATTTTAAGTATTTAATAATATCTGCTATACCTATTTGCTATCACCAGTTCAAGCTGTTTTTTTTTTTGATGAATGAATCTTTTATGTAAAAATGTAAATAAGCAGAAGAGCAATTAAGGTATGAATTTTTCAGAGTTAAGTTATCGTGTAAGTATAATAAATGTAAATAATAATAAATAATAAATAATAGTAAATAGGAATCTATGAAAGAGTATATACATATCATAATGTACACATTATGAAGGGCACAAAAATTTCATTATTGCTTAATAAAATTGATAATTTTTATATTTAAATCATACATTTAATAAAAATTCGAATCACTTTTTTGTGGTGACTTTATAAAATTAAAAATATTTAAATTTTAAATATTTGAGTCCATTTTCCAAAAAAAAAGTTAATAATCACAATAAACACAATCCTATATATTCTTTTTATTTAAAAAGAATTTTAGTCAAGTATCATTAAAATCGCTTTGATTTTGACACTTGAAAATTAGCTTATGGAATTATTAATGTATGCAAAAAATTCTTTTTAAGTATAGTTTTAATATATCAGTAGGACGATTACAGCGTATTTATATAATGTTTTTATATAATGTTTATAAAAGCTATTACATTTTATAATCTAACATGTTTAAGGTCATAAAAACATGAAAGCGACTTAATACCAGTTACCAATATTTTTAAATCAATTCAAACACAAACCTTTAAATATCTCAATACAAAAACAAATAGACTTAAACCACTTTCAAAATAAACGGCTCATTTATTAATATCTGCTAGTTCAGTTCCATAGCTTATTTATCTTTGATGAATGAATTGTAACAAAAATATTATGTATTAAATGAGTACAATTCCTGTTACTATTACTCTCAAAGCTCCATCTTATAGAATTATAATAAAAATAAACTACACATTTGTGTTGAATTTGATTCAATTATAATACACAAATGTGTATTATTATGTATTTAATTTGATTTAATGAAAATCTATGTTACATTTTAAATGAAAAATTATCTTTCTTAATTTCCAGACTTGGACGCAACGTCCAAGGAAGAAACAAAAGTGAGACACAATTTAATTAATTATTTATAATTTTAATTTCAAGTGTATATAAGTACATGTAGCATTTTTTTTTCTTATGCTATGAATAACCTATGAGTAACCTATCGTATATGTGTATACCTTCAAAAATTTCTTTACTTTGAATAGGTATAATTTATTAATACATCAAGTTGTATAATTTGTCATTACACTTTATAGTGACATATATTTTCGCACGTGTCAGAAACTTAATGGGATGTAATCAATAAATTTATTACGGACAGGTATAATATATATATATACAAAAAAAAAAAAAAAATGTTAAAATAAATAAATTATTTATTTTTTTTTCCTAAATATTATTATGCATGTTGGTAAACATAAAAACATATTGCTGTCTTAGACCCTTAGGAATTACTTGATGTACTACCATATTACTCATAAAATTATAAAATTGCGAGTCTTCTTATTAATTTTTTTTTATTTTTATTTTTTTATATAATATGTGTAAGGAAAAAAAATATGTGTAAGACATAAATAGTTATATGTATGAATAAATATATAAAAAAATATATAATTGTAAAAAAAAAAAAAATATAAATTTGAAGAACTGAGCATAAGAAGCAACAGTCAAGTATGATATTTGAAATATTCGTAATGTTAACTTATTTTTTTCTTATGAGTAAGTGTAACACTTTAATTAAGGACTTCTTGTAGAATTATCCATATGACATATACAAGTACTATAATTTATGCAAATAACTCAGTAATTATATGCACGATGATACTTTTTCTATCTCTTCAAATTGTACACAATTTTTATTTTTTTTTTTATTTTAAAAAAATTAAAATTAAATATAATAAAAAAATATTTGTAGAAATCTATACATTATGAAAAAGAGTTTATATATATATATATATTTTTTATGAATTTATAGAATTAGGCGTAATGTTCTTCAATTGCAACAATGTCATGTTTTTCCTTCATATTTTTTAAATACTAACTTATAAGAATTAATAAATCATCAGTGGAAAATGGATTTTGTGTTATAACTTCATAACTGTTAACACAATGCTTGAAGTAGAGAATAAAATTTTTATTGAGAACTGAGGGCTTAGAATTTTGAATGAAAAATTAAATGAATTTCAATAAAAAAGGACTTTTGTTTATCATTTCGCATGAGTAAAAAATACATATGGGAGGTACCAGTTTACTATCTATAAATAAATATTTTTATTTATGTTTTGGGTAGAAATTGTTGTTTAAAAAACATTAATTTGTTTTTCGCATAACTATTTGTATTTTCTTCTTTTTTTTTTGTGTTTGCAATATTTCGAAAACATGGTTTATCACCATCATCAGGCAACCACAAGCCTTTCAAATTAACTATTTAAATATGCATTGTATACAAGAAGTATTATACCTACTAGATACATTAATAATTATTTGATTACTTTATCAAAAATATTTCCATTCAAAATACTTTCCAGCTTAACATTTTGTCAGATTGCTAGGATCGACCTCTACCTCTAATTCAAATTTTCACCGAATCTTTTTTATGACATAGAACAAATACTAAAATTCCTTTTCAGACCTCAGTTCGACTCGTTGGACATAATCTAGGGCTAACATTTTTTAAAATTATTTACGAATTCCCATCGAAATTTATATGTAATCTTTTAAAAAACTTTTCCTGAAGTTCTTACAACCTAGAACCGAAGAACCTTGTTCTTAATTTGAAAGAGTTTATGGTTGTAAGGTACTGTTCTATACTTTGTCTCTTAACTTAAAAAAAATTTAATTTTGTTATTATTATAGGAGCTTATATGAGTTTGATTAAGTCTATGAATAATTGAATAGAATGAGATTCATTATTATTACCAATTACTCTCCTAATACCCTGCGTATTATTTGTATTTTACAATTTTAATGTCTACAATTAATTCCTTAGTGAATACTTAAAGAAATTCTTCAAATTCCGTTGAAATACATAAAATACAAGTCTTAAGGATATAAGTGTATATATAATAAAATAAAAAATATTAGGATAAATAAAATCGATACATTAAGTTAAATTTGATAAGTACATAGGTCTATATAACTGAAAACATTATAAAATAAATAATATACATTATATATATATAATACGTACATAAATTTTAATATATGCATATAAATATAATATTATATATAATATAAATATGTATCATACATACTAACATATATATTCTCTTTTTTCTTATAAATCTAAATTTTTTGCAAATATTTATTTAATAAAAAGAAATTAAGGGTTCAATACATTTTTAAGGAGATCGATTTTTTTTTTCGTTTTCGCTGTGGGTATTCAATCTTTTTTTGGCAAAGATATGAAAACGTGACGAAAAAATATACATCAAATAAAATAAATAAAGAAAAAAAAATATGTCGACCTTTTTAAATAATACAAGGATATAAAGATAATATTTTTTTTTCCAAAGAATTTTATAATAAGCTTAAGCCCTCTTCAAATGAATCAAAAAGTTCGACAACCATTTTTGCATAAATTTATTAAAAGCTATAATATTTGTATTACCCCAATTTATGTTGAATTTAAATTACTTAATTTTTTTTTGTGATTGAGCAAATTATATTTCTACACATAAATGTATTGCACATAATGTATATGTTATATTTATGTATGTGTTCAAAATATAAGTGACAGTTTTTTTTTGTTTGAGGTATTTTAAGTCTTTAAGACGAGGCAATCAAAAATTATGTAATAGATACAAAATTTTCTATGTACAGATTTTACACCTAATTGTATTATTATAATATGGGTTTCATATTTAATCATTGTAACAATTAAAATAATAACACAAGACTTTTTTTATTTAATTTTAACTGAACGATATAATGAGAAGAGATACTTGAAACACAAAAGTATCTTTTTATAGTCACTTTTAGAGGTATGCAATTTTTTAGCATTAAAACATATTTTTTTTTTTATATTTTATTTTAAATTTTTATTTTTAACAAAATAACGTTAAATTTTCCAGTTTAATATAATAAATAATATGGTAATAAATTCTTTCCCTCTATATTTATGTACAGTTTACAGATCGATGAATCATTAAAAAAAATATAAACAAATTATCAAATGTGACCAAAAGAGAATGTTAGAAAAAATTAATCGAGAAGTAAAAAAGAAAAACACTGAAACAATAGATAGCTTTCACAGCTATAATTTCATTCTATCCCTTGCTATTTCCATATAGGTCAAATCGAACTAGCGGATGACTTTAGTAAAACTAGCTGAAGAAAAATAGCTCGTACTTAACATATCTTTTAATACGATAAAAATTTCAGATACTTGGTCATTTTTAATCCTTCAAATAAAGAACTTAAAACTCCATTGAAGAGGAAGCTTTGTTAGGCGATATTTTTCTTTTATTTACGAATAAATTAGAATAGAAATAAAAAAGTTAAAAAAAAAACTAGATTTTTCATTCTTTTTTTAAATTAAGCTTAAGATATTAAAGTAACTTCTTAATATCTTAATAATGATAAGTCGTCAAACATAATTTTAATGTTTTTTTTTTTTTTTTTTTTATTTTGAAGTAAAAATTTAAGGTGATGAAAATTTTACAAATAAAAAATCATTTATTTATAAGAAGATAAAAAAGGTGTTATAAGGCTTCCTGGCTTATTTTTCATTCGCTTCAAAAGTTCTCTTTATTCAATTTAATATTAAGGGAATCAATTATTTTTATTGTGCATTTATGTCTTTTTCTTTAAAAATAAAAAATAAGAAAAAAAAAATGAGAAAAAAAAACTCTGAAACAGAAAAAAAAAAAGGAAAATATAAAATCAAATTATGTGTTGATAAGTGTATTATGGGTTAAAAATTGAAGAATAAAAATAAAATTAATGACGGTTAGGTATCAATTTTTCGTTATTTTTTTTTTCATTCTTTCTCTTTTTCTTGTGTTTTTTTTTTTTTTTTTATTATCAACATTAAATATTTATAAATTAATAAAGCTTTTAGAAAAATTGTTTTTAAATTGAATATTGTTTTATTTATTTTTTATTTATTTATTTTTATTTTTTTTTATTTTATTTTATTTTTGGTATAATGAATATTAAATTTAATATCTTTATAAGCAGTTAAATTATTTACATTCTTTGTTGTTGTTGTTGTTTTTTCCTTTCTACGGTAGGTTTTTAATTTCTTTTTAACGAATGAATGGAATGGGTGGGCTGAGTGCGT
>OZ023273.1:12161070-12295893 GCA_964007475.1 Hybos culiciformis
TATTTTTTTTTTTTTTATTAGTGCAGTCGATTTATCTGCAATATTTTTATTTAACAATGAATCCCTAATGAATTGCGAAAATATTCATAACGCATAAAGGTAATTTGTAATATAAAAAATAACGCAATAAAAATATAAAAAATAAAAATAAAATAGCTAATTTTATATTTTTGCCAAATCATTTAAAATTTGAATGAATTTTTTAAAAAAAATATATATATACTTATTATTTTTATTATTATTATCATTATGTAAATTTTACATAATATATATTTACAATGCTTTCTTATCAAAATAAAACATTTTTTCATTAAATGTCATTTAAAATTGCATTTTTATACAAATGGTATCTGATGGTCTACTAGATAAAAAGTTTAAGTTAAATATATTAAGTATATTATGTTTCAATTGATTTATATAACAAGAAAATTTATTCAGTTCTTTTTTTTTAAATAAAAAAAAAAGGAAGCGCTGAAACAATAAAAACCCATTCACATTAATTCCATTTATTTGTGTAATAGTAGATTACAATACATGTTAAGAAAATTTGTTATTCTTGCGAGTTGTGTATACACACAAACACATAGGCTCGAGTCATGTTTATATCACGAGACCGAAGGTCGAGTGATATAATATTGACGAGTGTCTATGTGTTTGTGTGTATACACAACGAGCTGTATAACAAATTTGATTAACATGTATTGTATACTGCTTTAATGTGCATGGGAGAGGGAGTTGAAAACAATACATTTACAATGAAAAAAATAAACAAAAAAGTTCAAAATGAAGCAAGGAAATAAAATTTAATTAATACGGAAGTAAATTTATTTCTCGAAATGATTTCAAACCGGATGATTTAAGATCAGCTAATTCCTAAAATATTAAAAAAAAATTACTAATTTTTCCAAAAAAAATTATTCATTTTCTTTTTTGAAAAAAAAAAAAATCGAATAATTTTTTTTTAGAAAAATTACTAATTTTTTTTTTATTATTTTAGGAACTAATGGTCTTTTTAAATTTTATTTAATTTTATTTTTAATTATTAAAAAAAATAATAATAATTTTATAATTATTTTTTTTTATAATTAAAAATAAAATCAAATAATAATTATATAATTATAATTTATATTTACAATAAATAATCTCCTTGTTGCTGCCATTTTCCTCGTTTGTTGATAAAAGAAAAAAAAATTCTTACTTGACATTTGACAATTGACAGCGACAGCAAACTTTATAATGACAACAAAGATATTTTCAAGGTTACCATTGTTCTATTTTTATTCATTTTGTTTTTTTGAATAAAAATAAGTGCAATTTTTGAAGTGTGGTTTAAATTTTTGTACTAAAATCCAACCACACTCGTTTAAAAATTTAGTAGTTGAGGTTCGAAGATCCTTTAAAAATAGTAGATTGAAACACATGTTAAGAAAATTCATCGACTGATCGACTGGCCGCTTTTTAGAAAAAAAAAAAAAAATAGCTGCGTATTTTTTATTCGTTCTTTTTTTTTTTTTTTGTTTGCTCAGAGGGAAAATATAGATTAGCTCAGAGGGAAGATATAGATTTTTAGCATTATAAACTATGCTTTGATATGATGCAAGCTTGATATGATGCATGTGAGAGGCATGTTGATGCATGTAATGGACCATTTACCGAGCTAAATTTGCGAATGTAAATACAACTTACCGAAGCCCTGCGCATTAAAAATATTTTCAACATTTTTCATAAAATCAACGCAATAAAATTTTTATTTTGAATAAAAATATGGTCAAAATATCTGAAAGAAAAAAAAAATGTATATATTTAAAAAAATAATAATAATAATAGAAATTAAAAATATTGTAAATCAAAATGCACAGCACTATATTCAAAAATTTAATGCTTTATCACGATTTATTCAAATTTAAAGTATACGCTTGGGATATAAAATGTATCGAGAAATCACATATTTCCAAGCCTACAATAATTAATATCAGAGCTAATTTAAATAGACAATAGGGACTGTATAATATTTATTGGGATGGCTTAAAATGGTTCATTTTTTAGGAATGTATAATATATAGAAAGATAAATTATAGACATCTATAATCTATGCTCTAATAGCTAAGAAATTCAGTTCCTTGAAAATTATGCAATTCCGCTCGTGTCCTATAATGCTATAATTTGATAGCTCCTTTTGGTTGAAAACCCTTTTATTTGATTGTAAGGGAAGTTTTTGAGTGAGTACAAGCAGTTGATAAATAAACACATCGGCTATATAACTTTCATTTGCAACAGTCTGGCACATATTGATCACAGCCAGTTCTGTTGCACATGTCAGTGTAACTAATTTTATGGAACATTTTATTTCTACATTTTTGTATAATTAACGATTTTAAGCTGAAAACAAAACTCGGCGTTTAAATATTTTCCGTATAAATATTTTTATTTTAATTAATTCTCATTAATTTAGATGTATTACTTAGTTCAATAAATGCTGATATCCTATTTCATGTAAATAAAAATATAGAAAAAAAAAAAAAAATAATAAGGATAAAAGTTTTTTAACCAAATTATTTATTTGAAGGGAAAATTCTTTGAAGAAAGAAGTGAACCAAAACAAAATGGTTTGCAATTAAGAAACAGGAAAAAAATGTAATAAAATGTCTTTATTTATGCCAGTTGAGTTTCTAAATTACTTTGGTTTGGGGATCATCATGAGATAACTACCATCTATTTATTAATGAAAAGAACTTTATATATATTTGTATATATACTATAATTTAGTATATTATATTGTTATGTATTGTATTTTATATAAATATATGAATAGGAATTTAATAAGCAAAACAAATAAAAAGAAAACCACAACAAACAATGTATTTCCTTCTAACGATATAATATCCTTGTGGGAACTATATCATTTTATTGTACCCAATGGTAAATTTCATCACAGGTTTTAGCTCTAACTAAATGTTGATTATTTTCAAATTCCAACACCTAAAGGAAATGAAAATTTTGAACAAAAGTAAAGATAAAGAAGAATTGGTTATTACTGTAAAGCCGGTAGGCTGTAATCATTTTATTTTTTTTGTAAAATTATTTTTATTGTCATTAAAAGTGAACATTAAAAGTAAGCAAATTAGGAATATGGAAAAACAGAAAAATATTAAATAAGAAATAATTAAATAAAATAAGTAATAAAATAAATTGAAATACCTTTAAGATATTTCTGTTGTAGTAATATCTGTGATGGCTCTCAAAAAATTGGGATATCTTATTGTATAAATTTGCTTATTAATAAATGGAAAAATTCCTAACTTTTGAAAACAGGAAGAAATTCGCTTTATCCCAGTCCTCCAAATGTATATAAAGAAAAAAATCAAAATTAATACTTTTTATTTATTTTGTTTAGTTCTGGTGGTAAAATGAAATGGTAATAGAGTATTTATAGAAATAAGAAAAAAACTTAGGAGTTATAATTCTTAGTCATAATGCTCCTGGGCAATTTAAAAAAAAAATCATTTGGGTGAAATCTTTAGGATGCGGAAAAATATTTGTTTTTTAAATTGGCTTTAATTAGATGAAAAATCATATTTTATCCCATAACAAAGAAGATTTATGTTATATTTTATTATTTATTTTAATTGAATATTTTAATTAATATTTTCTTTTTTCGTTTTCGGAAAGAAAGTTTATAAAAATAAATACATTCAAAAATGAATACTTATGTATTTATATGTACAATGCAAACATATAATATGTGGATAAAATATAATATATAAACAAACATAAATGAACGTAATAAAAACTTAGTAAAAATATAAGGTAAAAATATAAAATGTACTTCTATATTTTTTCAATTAACATTAACGTGGATAACTAAATTTATTCAATTTACAAGAATAAGTAAGTAACTGGGTTTGTATTTGTCATTATTAATGTTGTACAAAATTTGGTACGCTAGATTTTTTTTAAATTATACTTACTTTAAATTATACTTAATTTTCTTATTGTCATGTAATAAGTATATTAAGTTAATTGTATTCATGTAATATTCAAAAAGTAAATAAGTCCATTTTCTATTTATTTTAAAATTGGTAGAACATTTAAAAGAAGAAAAAAATTATTGTTGTTTGATATTATGAGGTTCAAAAAATCAATAAATATTGACCATCATAATTATTTATCGCTTTGTACCGAAAAACTACAATTTCAACCTGATTCTCTCTGCGAGTATTGCAAACAATCTGAAATTATGAAATACTTTTTGTATCATATCAATCTTCATGCATAAAAATGTAACTTGAGCCTTCACTGAACAAGTGATTTAAAAAAAGATCGCGCAGATTAATAGTTTTCAATTTTCACAGCTCTTTGAAATGTTTATCATTTTAATAATTATACCAAATATACAGAATACATGTTTAAAATTAGATTTTTTCCCATTTTAAAATAAAAAAAAACAAAACAAAACAAAATTACCTTCTGACATTAGTCTAAGAATTAATTTGTTATATGTGCTGTGTACTTGTGTTTTGTTTTCTATGTTCAAATTTGAAAACTTTTAAAACAATACATAAAATAAGTGCATTTTATATATGAATATGCATGTAAGAAAATTATATAATATAATTTATATTTATTAAAATAAAAGTTTTAAACCGCATTTAAATAAATAAATGTGTATTATATATAATATGTTTTCCTTTTGGATTCTTTTTTTTTTTTTTTTTTACTCTCAACCAATTTTCATTAGTTTTCTTTAAAATATCTGGGTGTTAAATTTTGGTTATTTATGTTTTGCATGCAATAGAGATGTGAAAATGTTATGTTATTTTGTAGAAAACTTTTCATATTAATTTCACTTATTTAGGAAGAAAGGTTCTTTTAGCTTGCAAAAGAAAAAAAAAATTAAAAAAAAACTTTTAAGAGAATTATAAAAGTTTTTATACTTTTCTTTTTAATTTCAAATGAACTTAGGGAATGCATTTCCATAAACTTAAAAGGGTGTTTTCCTGCCGCAATCTAGTTATTCTTGTACAAATTTTATTTTCCCTGCAATAATGAAAGTTGAAATGTGATTCAAAAAAAAAAATAAAAAGTATTCTCAGGTTCCTTGGTTTACAATTTTTAACCAATTTTGAAAACAAAAAAAAGGACTGCATGTTTCATTAAATGTCTGTCCGTCCGTCCATTAAAATGCTCCACTAAAATACTTGTAACAAATGAACTGCCAAATCGATTTCAATTCATTGAATGTCAAAAAATATTATCGCTCACGTACTCGGCCAAAGGACGAGATTCTTCGATTGCGGATTTGGAGCCAAAGATTTAAATAATTATTATATTTTAATTTTTTTAAGTTTTGATGAATTCTGTTGAAAATTAATATGTTCATTAGATAGACTTTGATAGTGTTATAATGCCAATTTGGTTGCTGGATTTCAATGTATCTTAAATCAAAGTATCGAAACGAGACCCATACTTCCGGTATGAGATACTGTTCTTTATTTTTTACTCAGAATTGTTACATATTTTCGTATTTCGTTGACTTAAGTTAGACTTTGACTTGTCTCAATAACCTTTTATGACTTATTCTTTGAATTCTGCGGAAGAAAAATCGAACAAACCAAATGAATTCATAGTGTATATATTCCGCAAATTAATTCATTCTATTTTAATTCACGTAAATCCAAATATGTAACTGCTGCATGTTTTTTATTCGACAATAATACTGAAAATAATGCAATTTCATGATTTTATTTTAATAATTACTATATATAGGTAAAACTGAACAGTCTGTATTTTGTTAATTTTTTTTTTCAAGGATGTTGTTATAATTTCATTTTCCTTATTCCTCTGATTGTTTCGAAAGAATAACTACATAATTGCATTATGTTTAAACTTATAACCTAAACTATAAATAAACTTTTAACATATTAAATAGTTGTTCTGAAAATAAAATATTTAATTAAATTTTATATATAGGGTATTTTTATATACAAAATTATTTTATTTAAAAAAAATTTTTTTTTGCGCAAAATACAATTTTTTATTTTTATAATATGGTTATATGGTATTGTCATTTTTTCGTTGCACTCCAAAATATTTTTGAATCTAAAAAAAAATTCTGAGTTCAGTATATGCAGTATGTTATGTTGCTGGTGATATTGGAGGCTGTGCGAGGTAAAATACTTTACATAACTTTGTGTATCTGAAACGTCATATTATTTATATACGATTATATCTTGACAGCTGTTATTTTTCATACTATACAAAAAGTTGTATGAAATTATCCCTCTTTGTATACTATATTTCTATTCGCTCAACAACTCAACTACCGAAGAGTTTATTAATTCAAAAACAGCAATATATATACATATGTACCGTACATATCTTTTTATGAATATAATATCTGTAGTTACAATTGAGAACATTATTAGTTTGTTTAGTACAGTCAAATATTATATAATGATAAATGCTTATTTTACTAATAGTAGACAAATAAAATATAACGTTTGTTTATTTTTAAGTTTTATTTAATTTAATTTTTAATTATTCATTTTACAAAAATAAAAAAAAATAAATAAAAGATGTCATGAAATATTATATTAACCTTCTGATTTTTTTAAAGAATTTTATTGTAGATAAAGATATTATATTTTTAAGAAAAATATTTTGCACCTGTTGTGCTATTTTTGCTTCCTTTATAAATGATCCGTAAGCTTGAAAATATTTAATAATGTACAAAAATCTTCAATTTGAACGTGCTTCTAAAGATATTTTTAAACTTAAAAATTTAATTTTATCTTTTTTATTTGGAAACAAAAAAAGTGTGCAAACATACACATTTAATGCATTAAAAATGTTCTTGAACATAAACATAATATCAATATAAACATTAGATCTGTTTAGAAACACCATTGTGTAATTTAAAGACAACAAAAATGATCTTTCAATATGATGTTTAAGATTTGAATTAGGATTATTATTGTGGGTTTAATTTTTGAATTTACGAGATAAATTCGCTATGCTTAGTTAGGTACGAAAAAAAAAATTTAGATTGTTATAATACTATAGTTATTTTAACAACGACTTTAACTAGAAATAAAGCTTATTTGAAATTAAATTATAAAATGATATAATTGTCCGTGAACTAATAACACGTTTTGAAAACATTTTCACAATTTCTGTAGCTTGAGATTGGGATTGAACCTACTTATTAATTGAGTTTGATTTGATCTACTCGTACTCATAGTAAATGTTTTATTATTTTTATTTATTTTCTATTTCCTGATGTTGAAAAGAAACATTAAAAACTGAAAGATGTTGCATTAAATCATCAAATAATTTTTATAATTCATGTTCTATCGCTACAAAAAATACAAAATTTAATTAAATTAATTGAATAAGTTCTTTGCTTATTGAATTTAATTTATTTTTCGTTTTTGCGAGTATGCAAGTTATCAATATTTTCTTACAATACATATACATAATATATTTACATTTATATTTTTAATTATTTCTTAGTTATTATAGGAAGAAATGCTTGATTTATTTGAAAAGATATGTAAGTAAAAAATTCTCTTGGCCCAAATATATACCAAATATATGTGTGTACCTAACTATTTAAATTTTTAATTTATTTTTGCTTTTATGAAATTTTATTCCAAATGGGTTAATGTAAGAAAAACAAAAAAAAAAAACAAAAAAAAAAAAAAATAAACTAGGGTATATCAAGAAACTATTTTTGTTTTCCTTATTTCTCCAAAAACTATATAATTTCGTATGACAAGAAAAATATTTTTGAAATGAAAATGAAAATTTTAGAGAAAACAATATTGTGCTACCTATTATAAATTTTGCCTTTTAATTGCACAACATACTGTTCTGAAATAAAATTTTAAGGTAAAGGCATGAAATAATATTAAAGTTAGAACAGAATCTATATATTTTATAGAAATTGAGAAAAACTAAGGAATAAAAATATGTATATAGTTAGTTTAGGGTTATATTGGTGTATTCTTATAGTAAATCACAAATCTGAAATAAATAATAATAAATAATTTAATTGGTAGAAAATGAAATAGTGAAGCAGTGACATGTCAAGTATGACATGTATCATTCATTTATAAAAGTCAAATATTCGATCTTAAATAAGATTTGGTTCCAGTAATAACTTACGTCCATAAAAAATCGTCCAGTATTATGTAAATAAAATTACGAACAAAGCGAAATTTTAACTTAATTTCGCCTCAATTACTGTTCATATTGTCGAAAATTTTTTTTTGATGTATACCTACATCTTAAGAATTCTCTATACTGTGTTTCTATTGGCGGAACATTTTTATTTTTGAATCGTGAGCTTTATTTAAATTGTAAAACATATTCTAATGTTTCAAATGAAAATTAAATTTCCTTATATATCATACAGAATTTTTTTTTTTTTGAAATTTAATAATTCGAATTTAATAATCTTCTAATTTACTTTACGCTATAAAAGAACTAAAAACTAGTTCAAATGGACATTCAAAGTGAATTTTAGAAATGTTCATAATGAGTTTTTAGTGAAATTATGATTACCTGAGGAATTTTTTGCAAGCAAATTTTATATTATCTATATATAGATTCTGAAAATTTGTCTTGTACCTATGAGGTATCAAATTATTGTAAACTTTTAAGTTTGCAATTTTTTTTGTTACCGTTCAAAATAGAAATAATGAAATATGTCCATCTATTTTTGAAACTCTATGCTACACAACCAAATTAAGTTAAATACTAAGAACTAACTTTATTTTGTTGTTGAAATCTAATTCAATTCTCCTTCTACATTTTTTTCTTCTTTGATTCCTACTACATCTAAAATTTAATATTTTTTTTTTTTATTAATCAAGGTTCAATGTTAGCAAAGATGCATTTTTTTTCATTTATTAAAAATAATATGTCAAAAGAATTTTTAATTCAATATTTAATATTTATCTATGTTTTTACGATTTTTGAAAGCAAAAAAATGTATGTAAGGAAAAAATTCTTAATTAAAGAAAATCAAGTAGGTAGGTAGTACTTTAGGTTGGAAATTTTTATTCTGAGAAAATCAGATTGAAAATTAACTTTTAGCAGGAAAACTCTTAATCACAGGTAATCGCAAATTTGCCAGTTCATTTCAATTGCTTTTACAATTCTATATAATTATATTTTTAAATAGAATTATTAAAAACAAAAAATTCACGAGTAATTGAAAAATTCTTGCGAAAATGCAATTTTATGAATGACAATAAAATCGTAAATGTGATTAACTAACTAATTTTTCTCCTAGGAACATTAGGTTTCAACTTTTATTTAATTTTTCGAAAATTAAAGAAACTCTTAAATGCAAATCGTAAGTAAAAGTTAAATTTTAAAAATAAAAAAATTTTTTTTTCGGTTTTAATTACTTATCTTTAATAATAATGAACGAAACAACTGTGCATTAAACATAGTTATAATAATTTTTAAAATTTTTTTTACTGCAGAATTTTCTTTATTAAATATATACAAATTGTTTTGAAGTGAATTCATATATAGAAAATAGTAGAATGTGCATTTAGAATAGTTATTTTATGCTTGTTATTATTATTATTATTATTATTTTTTGTTTTTCGAAAAAAAAAAAAAAACAGAGATAATTTCTTTTAGAGTATGAAAATAAACCCTGAAGTATTTAAAATTATTGTTATTTTTAATTGTAATAAAAGATAATGTTTTTTATTAACTTTTAATTGCATTGCTTTAAGGTATATTACAGAATTTTTATTTTATTTTTTTGAACAGTTTTAAATTAAAATGAATAAATATTTGGTATTTTTAAAGTTTTTTTTTTGAAATTTATTAATATTAATATAAGTTTTTTTTTTGAATAAGCCTAAAATTTTGCAATACAGTAAATAATATAAATGTCATATAAATAAATTGAAGATAACAATTAGAAATTGTGAATAAAATTTAAAATTTTTTATTTGAAAATGAATTTTTGTGAGAATTTTTCTTTTAATACTGATGAGTTAACATTATAACTGAATAAAAAAAATAAAGTTCTGTTTTCAATAAATTCTGTAAAATAGATTTGTAACAATGAAAAAAAAAATAGGAACACTTAATTCAAGTTGACAAAATAAAAAATTCACTAAAACGAACTAATCGAAGAATCGAATCTACGACAGAACACAACGGTTGTAGGATAATGGGAATACCACTGCACCATGGCGGTCGACAAACAGCTAAAAACTGGGTACTTCAAACATTTATTTTAGACTCATTAATTGACCACACAATTGACCACACACTTAAGTTCAATCACAAGTGCTAATGCTCAAACGAAATAAATTATCAATTATCGATAAATAGCTAATAATTTGGTAAATGAACTTGAATTTGGAATATTTGGCAGCTTATATTTGATTTCCTTAGATTTGCTGTCCAATTATGATTTCTGTATACATCCTTCTGTTTTCTGTATATAAAGGCCGGAATCGAACTAGTGGATGATTTTACCTATAGATTATACTTTTAATTTTTAATAAGCTTTGATGATGTTCCACATAAAATTTTCAGTTGCTTATTTTATTGAAAAATTAAATTATTTTGATATACATTTTCAGACGAGTATATATTATGTGTTTAATAATAATTGCTAGATTTGGTCACATACTGCTAGAAAATAAGGAACTTTTAGTTATGATTTTTTTGCTATAAACTTTTATTTTCCATTGAGTATTTTTTTCAGTGTACATAAATTTGTTTGTTCTTAAAACTTTTCAATAATAATTTAAATACTTTTATTTTATCTCTATATTTTATTTATATTCAAAGTTAAATGTTTTTTTTTGAATTTTTTTTTCATATTTTATTTTATGATCTTGAAATTAACTTCTATATTTTGTAGAAAATTATTATTTATTTCAGAAACATAAAAGAAATCAAATCTAAAATGCCAATATTAAGTGAAATTTTCACGAAGAAAGTAAAACAAAACAAAAAGAAAAAAAAAGAAAGAAAATTATAAGAAAATGAGAAAAAATGTTTTTTTCTTTTCACAAGAAATGAACATTAAATGGCATCAACCAACAGTTGTTAGTTCCTTTACGGAAACACAACAATTTTAGCATGCAACTTTCAAAGAATTATTATTTCCTTCCGTCCTTTTGATAATAAAAAAAAAAAAAAAGAAAAAAAAAAAATTCTAATATTATAATAACAATAAAAGGAAAACAACTAATTTTCTTTTTATCATAAAATTTTCCCTTTCAATTTGAATATATGAACAATTATAAATAATAATCATCATAATAATTGCTATTTATTTTCATATGAAAAAAAAAAAAACATTCTTCTTTTAAATTTAGAAATGAATTTAACTACTATAATATATGTTTTATTATATTTTTTTCTACATATATTATAAGAAAAATAATGAAAATTTCAACACCTAATAATAAGCCTAGATTTTTGGATAATTTATTAAAAAAAATATAGGCAGGGAAATTAACGAAGTATTTAATTTGTCTATAATTTTAATTACAATGATACAACTTACAAAATTCAATAAAAATATTTACAGATTTTGATGCATATTAGAAAAAGAGTTTAATTTTCTATTTAGCATCTACCATCCTTTGCCCTTGATAGTTTTTCATTACCACCATAATATTTCAACTTTAATATTAGTTAATATGAATAGTGAAATGATACAGAGACCAACTACACATCTTCTTCTTTATATAAAATAGTTAAACCGCGACAAGCAAAATACTAAAATATTAAGAAACAATGTGTATTTTATTATTTTTATTTAATAAAAGTATAATATAAATTTTTTTGTTTTAACGAAAATATCAAAATTTAATAAAAAATTTATTATAGTTTTGATATTATACACTTATATAAAATAAAATAATAATGTTAATAAAAAACTATAATATTGACGTTGAAATTGAGATCAAAATAAATCGATCATAAAAAATTTGAAACGGAAATGAAAGAAAAGTATGAAAAATGACATAATGAAAAAAAAAAATATATTTATATATATATATCCTTTTTGTTTATTATCTATTTTCTTTGAAATTGAATGCAATATCCTGGATAAATTTAAGTACCTCTCAAGATAATACATCCGTCAGAAAAAGAAAACTATGTATTACAAAAAAATAAAAAATAATAAAGGAATAATAATAATAATAATACTAAAAGAAGAAAACTAAGTGTAATAGAAAATTGATGATTCAGGAATTGATTAAATTTTTGTTTTTTTTTTTAATTGCGGAAGTTTGTTTACATTTTGAATTAAATTACGGAAATAAAGTTAACTCTGAAATATTCCTTTCCTCAAGTTTACCATATGGGGTTGAGATTTCCTTTTTATTTTGAATTTATTTCAATAATTTTTGATTATTTCTCAAATAACATTTAACTAAATTGATTTTCAATTTAAATATTAAAAAATTTTAATTTTTTGTGATTCTGTTTGATTTTTTATATTAAAAAAATAATTTAACAAAAAAAGAAGATAAATATTTTTTTTGGAACAATTTATATTTCACTAAATCTTAATTTATTTTTGTTTTTAGTTTAATTAATAAAAAATTAATAAAACTTTCGAAAACTTTTTTTAACAGTCTTTAAGAATATATTGTAATATATAATTGTAATATATATATTGCAATATATTGTAATGCTTAAATACTACGAAAAATATATATGTATAACATTGAGGCTTGAAAATTATATAGTACAGTCTAGATGAATTTATTGAACTTTTATTGAAATTATCAATTTCTATAAAAAACTTAAAAATTATGATTTCCATCATGCGAATATGTATATTATTTTTATTAATGATATATCGAAAGCTGAAGCAATAATTTTGGATTAATTTATTTAAAATAACAATATTTCCAAAAAAAAAAAAAATACAAAATTTTTTATTTTTATATAATTCTTCTAATAATAGATCACTGTTGTACTGATGGGTAGAACTTATTAAGAATTAAAATGAGTAATAAATCATTATATAAAATTTATAAAATATTTTTGTTAAAAAAAAAAAATATGGATGTGTACACAGTTTGTTTTATTTTTCATCCGTATTGCTTTTCTGACACATTATATCAGGAATATTGATATTATTTAACTTTTTTAATGTAAATTATCAGCATCTGTTTTGATTAGGACTTAGCTTTGCAGAAATAGAATATTTTTACCACTAAAAGTTATCTTGATTTTAGTAAAAACATTATTATCTTCGCACTTAAAATAAAAATTATAAAATAAAAATTAATCCTATTAGTTCGAAATAAATTCGTCCATTCTACTCTATTTATTAAAAAAATTTTCATTTCCTTAAATACGGTTTTATGTACTTATACATAGATTATAGAAATTTAGTGAGTGCAAATATGGGAAAAGACAATCATGATTATAATCGAATAATGAAAATAATAATATGAACTGTCAAATAGAAATAAATTAAGGTTTAATATTGAGTTCAAATTTGATTATACATTCAATTCTGATTATACATTATACATTCAAATTTACTTTAAAATTCGAGTATAAAAATAATTCTATTTAAGAGATGAAATTTTTTTTAATAGGATTTATTTTGTGAATCAATTAGTTATGTTAAATAGAAATTATAATATTTTAGAACTAAATGTCTAAATATAATTAAATAAATAATAATGATATTTATTACATAATTAATATTATTAAATAAAAATAGACCTCCGTGCTTTTATTTATTATTTTATTATTAAATAAATAGTTACAATGTGAATACATGTAATAATTAATTTTATTTAATTTAAAATTCCTAGACTTATGAATTGATTAAATTGAATCTGCTGTAGAAATTCTGCATATTATAGTATTTATAATTAAACACAAATTCAACATTGTTGAAAACATTTTATTCCGACATTCTATTGATAATATTAATAAATAATTAATATGTTATACTCGTATGTTTATTACAGCTATAAGTTTAATATTTGATATACAATGCAGGGAAAATGAAGACCATGAAGACCAAAATTATTGAAAAGATTTTTGGAAATATTATTTTTGGTTGTACCTAATGATTTATGTCAATCAACTATTCCAATATTTTTACTTTATTTTAAATTTAACAGTGTCATATTTTTTCTTCAAAATTTTTAAGTATATATATACATACCTAGCACATTTCTTTAAAATGCTTCTCATAATTCTTATTTTACAAACATTGATTGCTTTAATGTTTAATGATTGATTGCTAATATATTGTAATGTTTGTTTATTGATATAGGTATAGGTTTTTTATCTATCTTTCCAAATCAATTAGTTTTTTTTTTGGGTAACATATTTTTCATACTTTTTGATCGAATACCTTTGAGAGATAAAAATTTTGTCTTAAATAATTTAACTATACTGAGACCTTATACATTACTTAAAAAAAAAACAATAAAAATTTGATTGCATTTGGGAAAAATATATGGGAAATATTTGTTTAGGTATATATGAAATTGAACATACATGTACGTACACATATATTCGTCTTAATGCCATTAAAAAACTTTATCTTTCACATTCGCAAAAGAAAAAAAAATTGAGGAAGAATATTGAAATAAATATTTATTAAGAAATTGAAATGTTAAATTTGTTTCTTAATAATTTTTAAAAGTCAACTCAATAATCTGCGTCTTTAAGAGTTATAATTTTCTCAATAATTCAATTTAAAAATTTGGAAGTTAAAATTTTTAATATATATATATATATAATATGTCTGTCTGAATAATATATACTACTATGAATGCATTGAAAAATTTATTTCAGAAAATTGTAATATTTTTTATTAACACAATGAAAAAGTTAAAAAAATGATTGTGAATTTTGCAAATATTTATCAATCGTCTATTTTAAAAGTGTTGTTAGTTTGTATATAAATAAAACTAGAAATAATTAAAATTTATTTTTTAAAATTTATTTTATATAAACTAATCTGTATGATCACAACGCTATAGGTTCTATACAGTTAATTTCGTTTCATAAAGATAAAGATTATTTCGGGCTCCCATTGATTCAATGTCATGTTTTTTCAATTTTCCTTAGTTTTCTCGATCCCATAATTTTTGTTTATTTATTGAACACAAAAAGTATTTTTTTTTTTTGGGAAAATGAAAGAAAATATCGAATAAAATTCAAGTCACGTTTCAAATTTTCTTGTTTCATGTTGTTTTTTCTTCTTTTTTTTTTCTGTTTTAATTTTTAATCGTTAGTCCATCAGGATCTAATTTGCAGTTTTGTTTCTGCTGACTGCAAATATATATGTGTTTTAACCATTTTCAGGGTTATTAGTTTATTTTGTGTTTACCACAAATTAGAAAAATTAAAAAAAATTGAAGGAAAAAAAGAAAATAAATTATATAATTTTTGAATTTTTTAAGGATAATAAGTAATAACAAGAAAAACCTAATTTCAAAAATTATGATTGAATTTTGATAAAAAATGGTTTTTAATATTATTTATTTATGTACATATGTATATAATTTTAAAATTTCTTTATTCGTTATTCTGTCAACGTTTTAAAATATTGAAAATTTACATATATAAATGATTGCAACTATATTTTAAGTCAATTAATCAAAAAGCCTGAACTAAAAAGCCTTGCATACTTGTTTATGTCGATCATACATCGCAATCCTCACTCTTTTCTCTTAAAAACTCATTTGTTTTAACTTTTCAGTGAGGAATGAGGAACCAAATGAAATGAGTGAGGAAATGAGGCAGTCCTCAAAAGTTTATTTTGTTTATGTTTTGTAATAAAATGAAAAGAATAAAATAAAAAGAAAACAAGAAAAAAAAATACTGGGTTTGATTATGAAAATAAAGCGCGTCGGTGATCCGGCTGGCTGATTGATTTACATATTTCAATCCATAATACATAAGCGATAGCGCCGACAAAAAAAAATCTCGTAATGCAAGCTAACTTTTATCAACATAACCCAGAATATTAATAGACCTAATTAGTCCTCATTTCATACTCACTCACTCAGAAACATTTGAGGAAATGAGGCAAAAATGAGGTATAAATGATTACCTCAATTGAAGAAAAAAAGTGAGTAACAAATGAGAAATTGCGATGTATGATGTCGATCGAAAATGGAAAATCGTATTCATTATATTTTTATTCAGACTTGAAAATTAATCTTTATAGTAATTTTCAAAAACAAAATTATTGTCTAGAATTCGTATGAGATAAAATTGAAATATTTTTTAGGTTCGTTCAATACCAGTCAGTTATATACCAAATCTTCAAATATAAAACATATTATCCCTAGCACGAATTCTTGGCCCAAACCCCAAAATGTCGAACCTCTCCTTTAGTCAAAGTCATTAGTAGTTCATTATATGCATTTATTAAATAATATAATGGTCCGTTTATTCATTTTTAATCGGGAACGGGCTAAAAACTAATTCAATAAATGACACAAAATAATTTCTAATTTCTCTAATGAATTCACAATTTTTATGGTTTATTTTAAAAAATTCAACTAAACACAAAAAATTTACCAAAGCGAAAGTTTTTACAATTTTTTTTATTTAAATTAATTAATCTTATTTGCAATTTCAATCTTCATTTCGAATTGCACATTTTTACAACTGATTTTAAACTATATATATATTGTCCATTAATTTTCTACGCTTTCATTCATTACCATCATTTATTTTCATTGAAATAAGAATTCTTTTGATCAAGTCAACTGTTTGCCATTTCATCGGACCAAATTGTTTTATTTTTTTTTTATTTTGTGTGGATATTATGGTCCAGTAATAAAATAAAAACCGCATCACAAAAAGGCGTAAACTCTTTGACAATTTTCCCAAAAAAAAAAAGGGAAAAAAGAAATAATAAAGAACAATACAAAAGAAAATTGATCGTTGGCCAAACTTTATTGTAAAATAAATATAATGCTTTAGAAATAAAAAAAAAGTTTTAAACCATTTTTTTTTTATTTTATTTATCGATGAATGACTTGAAAGAAAAATATTTACTTTTTTAGGCACACAAAATAAAATAAAAAAAAAAGAACCAAATATTGCTTTTTTGTATAAACCACATTTTGGAAATTTTCGTTTGGAATTTAATTTTATTTTTTTGCTATTTTTAAATGTTGACCACTTTTACCATAAGTGGAGGAAGGTATATATAATTTTAGTGGCTAGTTTAGAACAATTAGCGTTCGGAACATACTTTTTTTAATAATAATTTAACTTCTCTGTTTAACTAAAATCATTTTACGTGAACTATGTTATAAAGATTTTATTTACAATATACATTAATAGTTAATTTAATTCCATTAAAAGATATTTATTTTAAAATATTTTTGTTAAAAAGAAATTACATATTTAAAAAATAAATTCAGTTTTTTAATTATTTTTGTTCGTTTTATTATATTTTAATCGAAAAGCCTAAATAAAATAAAAACAAATAATTTTTAAATATTTTTAATAATCATTCACATGCGACCAAGTACAATGACAGCAAATCAGCTTGATAATCAATTAGCTATTTTTTGAATTATTTCGTATACTTACGGTTTGGTAACGCCATTCCCTTTACGGTCTCAATCCACTTCCGTTGCATTCTACTCAGAATAGTATTCTTCGTCAATAAATATAAAAATTTGATTCGAAACTTCATCTTAAGCATTGCAAACCGGCAACTCTACCACTAGGCTAAGCTATTGTAAATTAAATGTGTATAAAATAGAAAATAAAAATTCTATATTATGGCAATTAGATGTATCTTGAGTTTGGAGAAAAATTAATTTTTTTTTACAATAAAATTTCATCTATTTTTAATTATCATTTTCAAAGAAAATTTGTAGTCATCACATCAGTGAATTAATAAGTAGGTACAATCGTAAAATTAAAGATTAATTAAATCTTATGTTTAAGTACATTATTTGTTTTATTAAATTTATCTTATTTTAAGAGTTTTTGATATTGCATTCATCTGATTGCATTCATCTAATTGTATAGTCTTTTTTTTTTTTCAACTATTATTCGTATATATTTAATAGCAGAATTTACTTTAGTCCTTTTATTATACAGAGATTTATCTATATATTTTAGTAAATTTGCAGGATACTAGAAATGAAAAACTTTTGTTGGTTAACCAAAAGATAAAAAGGATTTATTGAAACTATTGACATAAATATTGGCGAAATCCTTCTGCAAGAAAAAAATATGCACCACAAACATGGTTTGGTGATAAATTTATATTGATAACAAATAAAATTAATGATTGAAAATTAAAAATATATAAAAGATAACATTTTAAAAAAGCATAAAATAAAGTTCAGAATCGTTTTTTTTTTGTTGTAATATTTACCATACAATATATTCGATACTTTTAAGTATGTATAGATGCTAGTGTTTTTTTAAATTAGAATTGAAATGAGAATGTAATGCGTTCTCAATATTGGCAGACACAGTTTGTTTTATGTTTCTTTGTTTGTTTGTTGACAGCTTAAAAAGAGATACATGCTATATATGTCTTTTGTTGAGTTATATTATTATTGCAGTATTAATGTTATATTCATAATTTATACTAACTGATGTATTTATATAATTTTAGTATGAGAAACTACGAGAACTAGTGTGCCACATTTAACCACCCCTATTATAATATTTTAAAAAATATATATAAATATATGTTTTTATTTAGAACTTATCACACGAACAAAATATATCTTGTATGCGCCCTGACAAAAATAAAACGTCTAGTGATTTGGCAAAGAATTAATAATTTTTGTTTTTCATTGAAATTATGAATTCCACCGTACTATTTCATTTGTTTATTGTACATATATATAAAAATCTAGTACAATTTTACATTCCAAATTAAAAAAAAAAAAAAAAAACAAAACAAACAAAAAATTATTAGAGAATTGGAAAAATAATTTTTTTTTATTCTAAAAATTGAGTGAATGCAGATGCGGATAAAATTATAGAAAAAAGCATTGAAACAAGATAACAGGATGCATTATCCTGTTTTCCAATTGTTTATTTATGTGCCTTTTTTATTTTTTTTTTTATTTAAACATTTAAATAAAATTAAAAAAATCAATGCATAATAAAGCAATGTTTTATTGTTTATAGAAATTAAAAATATTACACAGTATATGTATTGTATAAAAATATACAAGAGTTTGTGATTTTTATTTCTTTAATAAAATTATATTTTAGTATCACGGATGTAGTAATGCAGTTTTACAATAATAAAAATGCATGCAGGAAAGGTTTTCGTGTATATTTTTATTAATTTATAATTTTGTGCTTTAATACAGTGATTCTTAACAAGTGGTCCGCGGACCCCTGAGGGTCCGCCAAATTATGTTAAATGTACCCTAGAAAAATATTTGTTTTATTGTGTCTTGAAATTCTTTGGGCTACTTAGAAAAAGAACTTTAGACATCACAAAACTCTGAATTCAACATCCATACAACAATTATAAAAATACTAATTTATTATCATTTGAAGAAGACACATTACCAGAATTAATAAATGATTATAATCAGGAATCTATTTTCAAAACTAAAAATGTGTTATTAGGGTATATTCGTGGAGAATATTCTATCCTATTTTCTACAACAATGTAATAGTAGATTACAATACATGTTAAGAAAATTTGTTATTCTTGCGAGTTGTGTATACACACAAACACATAGACACGAGTCATGTTTATATCACGAGACCGAAGGTCGAGTGATATAATATTGACGAGTGTCTATGTGTTTGTGTGTATACACAACGAGCTGTATAACAAATTTGAATAACATGTATTGTATACTGCTTTAATGTGCATGGGAGAGGGAGTTGAAAACAATACATTTAGAATGAAAAAAATAAACAAAAAAGTTCAAAATGAAGCAAGGAAATAAAATTTAATTAATACGAAAGTAAATTTATTTCTTGAAATGATTTCAAACCGGATGATTTAAGATCAGCTAATTCCTAAAATATTAAAAAAAATTAGTAATTTTTCCAAAAAAAATTATTCATTTTCTTTTTTACAAAAAAAAAAATCGAATAATTTTTTTTTAGAAAAAATACTAATTTTTTTTTTATTATTTTAGGAACTAATGGTCTTCTTAAATTTTATTTAATTTTATTTTTAATTATTAAAAAAAATAATAATAATTTTATAATTTTTTTTTTTTATAATTAAAAATAAAATGAAATAATAATTATAATTATAATTTATATTTACAATAAATAATTTCCTCGTTTGTTGATAAAAGAAAAAAAAAATTCTTACTTGACATTTGACAATTGACAGCAAACTTTATAATGACAACAAAGATATATTCAGGGTTACCATTGTTCTATTTTTATTCATTTTGTTTTTTTGAATAAAAATAAGTGCAATTTTTGAAGTGTGGTTTAAATTTTTGTACTAAAATCCAACCACACTCGTTTAAAAATTTAGTAGTAGAGGTTCGAAGATTCTTTAAAAATAGTAGATTGAAACACATGTTAAGAAAATTCATCGACTGATCGACTGGCCGCTTTTTAGAAAAAAAAAAATAGCCGCGTATTTTTGTTGGTTCTTTTTTTTTTTTTTTGTTTGCTCAGAGGGAAAATATAGATTAGCTCAGATGGAAAATATAGATTTTTAGCATTATAAACTAAGCTTTGTTTGACATTGATATGATGCATGTGAGATGTATACATTTGCAATTTTTTTTTTTTTTTGGTATTTGTCTGTATTGAAATATTGTGAGTGTGAGTGATATAATTTTTGTTTATAGTATTACGCAGTTCAAAATGAAGAATGTAAATACAATATAGAGCAATGTAAATACAATTTACATCACAGGGAAATGTAAATACAATTTACATTGCTCTATAATTGCATGTGTATTGATGCATGTAATGTAATTACCGAGCTAAATTTGCGAATGTAAATACAACTTACCAAAGCCCTGCGCATTAAATTTTCTTCCCTTCGTTTCACAATAATATAGAACGGATAGCACTACAAACAAAAGAATCTAGAATTTACAAATTAGTTGAATATATTCAGCAACGGAAATCTGATTGAATTATTTTGAATATTTTATTTATTTTTTTTATTACTTTTAAATTTTTTTTTATTTTTCTTTAATTGTAAATGAATAAATTTTTAATTATAAGTTTAAATATTATTATTAATTTTTTTTTTTAATATATAAAAGGTATTTTAACAAATAATAATTATTATTAAAATGGGGGGCGTCAAAAAATTTTGAGAAAATGGGTGGAGAATAAAAAGGTTAAGAACCACTGCTTTAATATACATGAACTTTAATATTATTTTAATATTAACTTTAATACATGGACTTCTTTGCCATCATAAACTAAAAGAGCATGATTTCAGAGTTTGCTCTTTTGCATCCCAAGAAGACTAGCAAAGAACATATAAAAGATGAAAAATAAGACATAAAACAATAGATACAAAATAAAATTCGGAAGTTATCAAAGGATCCGTCGTCGTCGTAAGCATAAGAAAAAATGTGGCTGATAGCGAACTCGAATTGATATAAATGAAGTTTGAATATTTTTGAACAAGGGAAACTATTTAAAGTTTAATCCTACAATTTTTTATTTTATAGTTTTTTTTTTGGGACTAAGGATAAAAATTGTTATTTTGTGTTTTCTTTTCAAAATAACCCAGCTTTAAATTAAATTTATATGTGTGTGCATTATAAAATACGTATAATTTTTTTTTTTTTTTTTGTTTTCGCGAAAATATATTTTTATTTATTTTTTATTTTATTATAAATACTTATATATGCATGTATATAGATAGCAATACCAGATTTTTAAAGTAATAAATATTGTTTTCAGTGTATATCGTAACAAAATAGAAAAATTTACAATAAATAAATAAATACATCTCTGTATTAAATAAAAATAAAAAACAAAATTATATTGGAACATAATCCAATGTTTAAATGTTTGTCTGCCTTCGACAGTTTCAATATTTATTTATATTTCTGCTTTATTTTATTTTTATTTATTTATATATATACACATGTATGTATATTTTTTTGAGCATAAAATTTTAATTTTTTTTTTTTTTTTTTTAACAAATTGATATTGTTTTGCGAAGGATGCATTTTAATCAGGCAATATATTTTAAATTAAAAGGAAAAAAAAAATATTATTTTTATTTGTCGAATTTTTATTTTGTTTTTTTTTTATTTAAAAAAAAAAAAATTATATAAATTTTTCGCTACATTTTATATGCATAATGCCATTAAGAAAATGCAAACAATTAAAAAAAAAAAAAGAAAAGTTAAATAAAAAAAATGTTGACAGTTTATTTACAAAAACAATAAAAAAATAAAAAAAAATTCCACCATAATTTTTATCCCAAAAATTTATGCTGGTGAATTTTTTTATTTTGAATATAATAAATTTTTTTTATTTTTTTGAATTAAGAAAAATTTGTGTTTAATTACAAAAAAAAAAAAACAAAATTGGAAACCTCTGTTTTTCCCAAAAATTATCATATTTGTGTTTTAATAATTTTTATTTAAATTTTTTTGTAAATAAAACATTGACATTTTCTCTATTTTATCTTATTTGGTTATATGCGAACAAAAGCAAAATAATTGATAAACATTTCTACTTGAATATTGTTAATTTTTTGTTTTATAATTTTGACAGAAAAATTATAAAATAATTAAATAAATAATTAAAAAAAAATAAAAATCGAAATTGTTTTTTTTTCAAATTACTAAATTCATAGTTAAAAGTTAAGAATTGAAAATGGATTACTAATGGAAATAAGATTCGCTCAAAATCAAGGCCTTTTGGTAAATTATATTCTTGTTTACAATGTTTACATTATAAATACGTAAAGTCTATTCGATTCTTTTCTCCACAATTTTGATACTTTTGAAACTACTTTTTCAGTTTACGAGATAAATTTTTTTTTAAATTTTTTATATAAAAATTCAATTTCGAACGTGTACAATTTTGCCAGTCTAACAGCTTAGAAGCTTAACAAGAAATAAAGCTTAAACAAGAAATAAGTACCATGGCAGGCACATTATTAAAAACCAGAAGAAACCCAACTAGTCCAAATGATCTAGCCTAGGGCCTGAGAAACTCCGCAGGGGACTACCAGTCATATTTCTGACGTTCACAAATTGGTTAAGAATGCTAAATGGTTTAGAAATTGTTTTTTTTATACAGGATAAATTAAGATAAATTTGTTCTTATTTTATAAATATTTAAATGTCTCTGTCTTACTTGATAAACATTTTAAATTGTTTATTTAGTTTTTCGTACTGAACTACAACAATTGTATATGCAATATATCTATACACTATTCCTACACTACATTAAATAATATTCCCAGCCTTATTATATTATTTTAATATTTTTTTTTTTTTTCAAATAACCAAAAAATATTTTTAATTTTAGGATTTATTATATTGAAATTATGAAAACTGTTTGAATAAAATTTAATTCAGTTGAAAATAAAATAATCACCTTATAATATTATATTTTTGCTAAAACTATAAATAATCGGTAAATAACATTTTTGTGTAAATATTGCTAATTTTAGCTAGTTGATGGCCTTCTTTTTTTTTTTGTGTTATTCAATATTTTTTGATTTTAATGCGCATACATGGTAATTGGTAGAATCACCAATCAAAGGATTTATGTCAATAATAAATACCTAAAACATATGAGATTAAAAATTATTTAATGTCATAAATCATTCTTGCCTGACATTATAAATTTATGGATTAAAATTTAAATCTTTCAAAATATTGAGAAATTATAATGGTTTTGTATATACAATATACGTATACACAAAGTATGCACAGAAAATATTATATGATATATATTTTTGTGTATCTACACATTATGTACATATTTTTATAATATTCTATTTGGAATGTTTATTTTGAAAATACTATATAATACTGCTTAAGTAAAAATTTTTTTTTTAATAAAATAAATAAAGGAGATAAAAGCTTTTCAAAATATTATTATTGATCGATTCTTTACACTTAATTTCTACAAAAAAAAAGGAAATGTTACATATATACATGTCTAATTTATGTAAGTAATGCTATAGTAGATATTTATGGGGAAGTACTTTTATTTATTAATTTTATTTAGTAAAATAATAAAATAATATTAGCCCACTGTTTTAGATACTTGTGTTGAGATGACCGAACCTTCGAAATATGCCTTTATCCAGGAATTTATATAATACAAATCGAAGTACGATAGATATAAATTATTTATTGAATATGTCTTGTATTTTATACATTAAGGCATTTTATTAGGCTTGAATAAATAATTTATTTAAATGAAAGTTTTTTTAAAAGAAAGTTTTGAGTCTTCATCTACGCACAATATGAGATTTTCTGAAGTATACAAAAAAAGAAACTAATTGGTACATCACATGTTAACTTTGTGTCCTTTATATATATATATATATATATTTTTTTTTTTTTTTTTTCTCAATTTACAATAAATGCATTTAAATTCGATAGTCATGGTTTAGTATAAATTAGATGTTATTATTTATGTATACAAATTGGAATTTTTCGGCAGAAGTAAGCTCATTATTCAGTTTTAATCGAAAGAAACATGACAATTTCTTAATTTTTTTTTTCGAATAACTTAAATAAGAAAATTATTATCAACTTTCCTTTTTAGTACATTTGGATATTAATTATGCATAAGAAAACCTGTAAAAATAAGAGAACATGAAAAGAACTTTTTTTTTTTTATAATTAACATTTTTTCGTCATATATTTGTCTTATATTTTTGGTTATTTATTTATAATTATTTATTTATCATACATATACATATAATTTTAATTTCCACAATGTTTTCGTTTTAGAACTTATTGTGCATCGTATTTTGGCAAATTTAGGAAAAAAGGGCTCAACATTATTATTTTGCATCAAATATTTTGTAGGAGTGTAATACTTTTTTACTTAGGTATTTAAAGATTTTTAAATTATAAAATATAATTAAAAAAGTATAATTATATTATGTATTAATATGTCTCAAAATTAAAATGGTGGTATAATATATGTCGCATTTATAAAAAGTTTAACTTATTTCATTGTCCGCCGCGCCGCACTGCTTATATTTTCTTCGATTCTCAGTTGGCTTATGCTATTTTTTCAATTTAGAGCTATTTTCTAAATTAATTGCGAATTGTCCAAATATGTTTTATCTAATCAGAATATTATCTTTCTTTTAATATTTCGTTATTATACATAATTTTGAACCTACTACATGCTTGTGCTTTATTTAAGAATTTAGGTACTTTATCAAAATTAAGTTAAAATTAAAATTAGTCTTATTTGAAACTTTAAAAACATTAAACATAAGAGAATGTTTTTTGTAGTTTTAACATAGCCTTGAGTATAAGCTCCTTCACCTTTAAATTCTTTCTTTTTATGATTGTGTTTTATTCTATGTTAAGGGATTGAAATTTACTTTTTGCTTATTATAATATATATGATATACATAGTTAATAAAAATATTTTGTATATTATGTATAATATGTATAATACATACAAATTTTGTTTTGTTTTTGACACTAGAGGATTAAATTGTCTTTTTCTCATACTTAACCTTTTTTCCTTTAAATCGCTAAATATATGATACACATATAATTAAATTTATCTGCTCAAAACAATAATGTGCAGGAAGTATACTTATACATATATATTAAGTTTTATTTTATTATATATATAATTGATATATTTAATTATGTTTTGCTATTTCATTATATAATTTTATAACTTAGATTTTACATTTTTTTTTATTCATAATACAACAATATTACATTATATTTAACTTGTTTTTGTTTTTCCTTTAAAAAAGAAAAATAATATATGTGTATATTTAGTAAAATAATATAACTGCATAAATAACATAGAAATTATTCAAGTTTATTATTAATTATTATTATTATTGTTTTTTTTCTTTTTTGATATTTACTCCTGGATTTTTGATAATAATTATTTGGTTTTCCATCGAATTTATTTTTTTTAGTTTGTTTAATTATGAAAGCAAGGATAAAGTATTAGTATTTTTTTTCGTTTTGGTTGAGAAATTACATGAAGAGGAATCAATCAGAATCACTGACATTCAATTAATTTGTCAAAATAATTATTAGAAAGAAGAAAAAAAAAAAACAAATTAACGCTATCACTGCTATAGTTCACTAATTAGATTTAACATTGAGACACATTATAACTTGCATGATGCTATTTTTAATGTTTGAATTAAATTTTTAATTTCTATTTTATTTTGAATTAAAACAGAAAACAAAAAGATTTGGGTCATGTTAAGAAAGTATATATTTTAGCTCAGTGTTACTAAATTATGAAGATTCAGTTGATTGAGAAAATAATTTGTTAAATTTGAAAAATTTCATTTCAATTCTTTTAGGCTAAAAAATTTATTTTTAGCTTATAAAGGAAGTGGAAAAAAAATAGTTTGTTGTTGTGTCAAATTTTTTTTTTTATTTCAACTGAAATCGAAAATCAATTTATTTTCAATTTTATTGACATTATAAAAATTGATGTAGAAATATGTATCCCATATAAATGGAATTCTTTCTTCCACAAAAAATATATCAAATTTTGTATTTACATATAATTTTTTATTTTTTTATTATCTCTTGAATTTTTAAATAATGTTTAAGTGAACATTTTGCAATATAACACAAGTAATTGCTCACAATAGCGTTAAAATTTAATCCCTTTTTTATTGCTGGTTAGTATAGGAAAATAAAAAACATAGTATTAAACACGACCGAATAGGCTTTGAATGCACACAAAACCAGCAATGAGATTACTATATACAGAAAAGGCTTTAATTTTTTTTTCCTCTAACATCTATGTAGATTCATGAAAAATATATATGTAATAGTTAATGTACAAAAAAATACCTAAATAAATTTTTTATTTAATGATTTTTTCATTCTTTTATTTTTTCTATATTGTATGTTATACATTATTTATATTATTCGTTAAACCAGTGCAAAAGTGAGTTATTTTGAAATATAGCAATTTTAAGTATGTTGTTAAATTTTAAATGATTTTTAACATAAGTACCTACTTGGGTCTTCATTTTTTGGATTTATTGTATATATATAAAAAATTGTAAACCTCTGTCAATAAGATACAATAAATTTACTTTTTCTTTTGTTTTTTTTTTGCTTAAATCCAAATTAATTGAACTCAAAGAGGATTCTTCTCAATTAGGTACGATTATATTATAGGTCTACGATTTGATAAAAATCTGAGAAAAGCATTAAAATTAAGCTAATTTCCAAATTTCGCCCAAAATTGTTTATAAATAATCATTCGAATATCTTTGAAATTATTTTATTAAATTCTTTATAAAATTATAAAAAACATAATATAAATATGTCGATCTATATATTAGATATAAAATCAAATCTTTCGAATTATTTAATTTATTACAAATATGTTTGTAGGCGAACGCAGTCTACATATATGTAGAAGAACATATACATATATTATCTAAAAAATTATTTTTTAGTTTGATCATAATACTGAAGCCCAACTTTCGTTTCCTCAATTTAAATTTTCTCAAAATCATCACTATTGAAGATATACCAGTTTTGCACTGCGACAGCGTTAAGTCTGTATTATAGTATAAAACACAATATAATATTATTTTCTGTTGTAATTACAAAACATAGGCATGGAAAAAAAAAAAGATTTTCATTTTATTTTTATTTTTTGAATTTAATTTTCCAGCTGACTTATTCTTTGCCTAATGAACTTTCATTTACTGCTGTTTAACTATATTATGAATAATTTCTATGAGTTTTTAAAATGAAAATATTAAACAAAATTATGGCGGTGGTAATTAATAATGTTGTTGATTTATATCTTTTAATATTTTTGTTAAAAAGACAATAAGGAAAAATTATAATCAAAATATATGATGTGTTTTTATTTCTTTCTTTTCTTTTATGTAAATATATTTTTTATGTTATATATATATGTAATATACATATTTCTTAATAATAATATATTTATCTATTTTTAGGTAAGTATATTATTTACTTTTGAATAAGTTTTTTTTAAAGAAAAGAACAAAAATAAAGGAAATATTTTTTTAAAAAATATTTTCAAAATTTATTTTATTTTTTTTTTTTAAGAAAAATTAAAAAAAGAAAAATTTCTTTATTAGCGGAATCACCACAGCCAAGTTATATATTATATATTTTATGTGTTTTTGGGTGTGTTATTTATTTATTTATTTATTTTTTTTTGTTTTCGTTTCATTAAATTAAAATTATAAAATACAATATTATTAAAAAAGAATTGAAGCATTAATTTATATTGATTGAGTTTTTAAAGTATGGTTTCTCCTGGTAATGGATGTACGTTAGAAACTAAACTAGATTCAACTTAATACTTAAAGTTGATTGTTCGAAAAGGGTGCATGATATTTATAACGTCACCGAAATAAAGTAATTTTTCGAAAACTATAATCATTTGAGGTTAAAATGAAAAAGGTTTAACATTAAAAATATACCTCGATTATGACAAAAAGATTCGATTTGGGAGAAGGTAAAAAACTAATAAAATTATTAGTGTGTATAGTTGGTCGATTAAAAGTATTACAAGGTGAAAAGTAAATAAATTTTCAAGGTTTCTTTTTTGAGATTATCAAACTCAATCAATTTATATTTTACATATATATATATATATATATTTTTTATACATTAATGAATCGAATTCTTTTTTATTTACTTCTCCACATAAGTTTTGGTTTTATTTATTTATTTATAAATAATTTGATTATAGTTTGTGCTTCTACATCAATCTGTGCATATTTTTTTTTGTTTTTCTTAAAATAACTTAACTTCTTTTTTTTTGTTTTTATAATTTATATTTAATATTATGTATGTTTACATTTAAACAATCACTTATTTTTATGTATATATATTTTCTTCTACATTGCATTTTTTTGTTATTTTATGTATATTTATCATTTTTGTCTTAAGTGTAATTTTTTAATTTTTAATTATATTTTTGTTATAATTTCACTATTGCATTTTCATATATTATATATAGAGATGTATGTTTATAATTATTATTATGTTTTTATGTCTATTTTTTATTTTTGTTTTCATGGTTTTTCCGTATAAATGTAATAATAATATTTCAGTTTTATTTATTTATTTTAAAATAAGTTTTATGGTTTTGCTTATTGCATACACTTTTTTTTTTCTTTAATTAACAAAAAAAAATTTTCCTTTTTTTTTACTATCTTGATTATATAAACATTCTTAGCTAAAGTGCATTTTATTTTTTTTAGAGGGCAAGGAAACATTTATCATGAAATTTTTTTTTTAAATCAAATATTTAAGTCAACGAGTTATTTTTAATAATGACGATAGTATAATTGATTGAATTTAATTAATAGAATTTTAATAAAATGAAATAAAAATGTATGAACTGAAAGATTTAAAGTAATTTTGAGCTTTTAATAGTGTTTGTTTTTTTGTCAATCCTGTTTTTAATAATTTTCTCATCATTATTTCATTATCATCATTGCATAAAAAGAAAAGGGGAATTTTCCTCAATCACTACTGTCACTTTTAAATTATAATAAATAACTTAATAATTAAAAAATATTGATATTAAACTAATTATTGTAATTAGCTTTCAATTACATAAACAAAAATCAATAATTTTCATCCCTACTAACATCAGACGATGGCGGTAAGAGAGTGAGACAAATTGAAATCATAAGCGATATAAAATATAATATTGCAAATTTTTATGGTATTATAAAGTTATTATTATTTTTTTTTCAATAACATAAATATTTCGAAAAATAATCAAAATTTCGCAACATTATCTATGTAAATTTAAAAGATTTAAGGATATTTAGGTAATTTGAAATTTTAACTAAATAAAATAATTTATTATATAATATGTATATAGACATTTTAGTGTATATGTAGTATATACCATATAAATGATGATGTATTTTTTTTAATTATAAATTTATTTCTATTTAGTAAAATTTAAAATGATATTAAAATCCCGAAATTTTGAAAATTTTCATCCCCTCCCTTTAAATGAATATTTATATGATTGCAATTTTAAATTTTTTGTTTAGCTTTAACGATAATTGTATACTAAGTATATAGTATATATATCTCGATATATATGTTTTGTTAATAACAGAACATATTTATTTATGCATTGTTTTGCAAATTTTGAGTAAATAAAAATAATCTGTGATTCAATGATTTAAAAAAAAAAAAAAAAATATATATTTTTAGTATTTATATTGTTGAATGAAATAAATGGGTAATTTCCGGTTTTGATTTAGTTTTTTTTTTTATTTTATTCTTTTTTTTCTAAATATTATTTTTGCTTCCTTGCTTTTATATGTTGTTTTAATTTTTTTTTTTAAATTTTATTTTAATTTTTTTTTTGAATTAGATTTTACTTTATTTATAAATATCACATAAGCTATAATGATTTTAATGAAGATTGACAATATAATCTTCATTATAAATTTCGTTTCATTTTATATTTAAATTTATGTTAAATTTTAATATTACCAATTTTTTTTTTTTTTTTTTAATTTTAACTTACATTAATTTTACTTATACTTTTACTGTACCGTATAAGCATTTTAGGCATATATATATATATAGAAAAAAAGGACAGAAAAGTTTCATCTAAAGCAATTTTTTTTTTCTCAAAAAAATTATAAATTATATTGATTTCCAATTGAAACTAATTTTAACAAAAAAAAAAAAATCAGAGAATATAATTATTTTTTAATTATATACTAAATTATAATATTTTAATGTATTAAAATATATTAAAAAAAAAAAAAAAAAAATTTGCTTTATTGAATTTGGGGTTAAGCAAATACTTAAAACGCATAATAAATAACTCATGGTTGCAAAATTTTTAATTATGCTAAAATTTAATAATAATACAAATTGTCAACAAGGTAGCACATGAAAAACAGCAATAAGTTGTGCAACAAAAAACAAAAAACAATATTGAATTCAAGAACACATTGATGGCGTTTTGCCCTAAATTAAACTGTGTGTATAAATTTTTTTACAACATTATTTTGTTGTAAGATACTTAGAAGGAAAATATTTTACACTTATGCAGAGATTAGACTGGATAGTACTGTCCGGATAGTAGATAATTGTATGTGTTTTTATCTGTGTTTGTAAGAAGATTGTTGACTGGGTGTCTTTTTACTATCCTGATTATTATCAAGATTTTTACCATGATTTTAGTCTTCAAATTAATTTAAACTATTTTATTTTAGAAAATTTTAATTTAAATAATTTAAGTTTCAATTTTTAATAAAAGAAAATTTTTTATTTTGCAGCGCTAATTTTTTTGGTTTGTTTTGATTTTTTGCTAATGATTTTTGACATTTTAATAATTTTATATTTTAAAAAAAAATTTTTTTTCATGCAATAAAAATATTTTTTTTTGTCAACTGATCAACTGTATTCTCAACTTTGTTGATTTAAATCCTGCCAGTGGTGAAGATAGTAAATTGACAATTAATAAAATAATAAAATTTTACCAATTCAAGATAGTAAAAAAATCCAGTCTAACCCCCAGAGTACGAATAAAAATTAACACATCTTAAAAAAAAAAAAAAATATATTTTGAAAATACACTTTGCTGTCAACAAATCGGTAGATATTTTCTTTTCTTTTTTTAATAATAAATATTTTAAATTTAAATTTCGGTATTTTTGGTTTGAAAAATTTAAAATAACTAATATTTATGAAGTTGCAAGAAAATCCAATTTAAAAAAAAACCATCGATTTGAAAGTAACATTATTAGAAAAAGGAAATATGTAGGTTTGTAGTAGTATATTGGTTCGAAAAACTTTTCTAAATAAAAAAACGAGATGAACAAAAAATTAGCTAATTTTTTGTTGTATCAAAAAAGGGGTTTTCTTATATTTTAAATTTATTTTTTTCATTTATGTATAAAAAGTTTTCCATTTTGAACATACTTAGTTTTGTTTATGAATTTTATTTTTATTTTTTTTAATTTTTTTAACATTAGTTGTTTATCATTTTATTATTTTTTTACTACAATTTATATTCTTAATTACTATACATTTTCATTGAATTTACCTAATTATTTTTTAATTTAAATTTTTTTTTTTTAATTTATCTTAAAACTTGGATTGGTTTTAAAAATATATAGATTTTTTTTGTTTTTGCAATCAAAAAACTATTTTCATAGTTTATTTTGTTTTTTATAAAAATTGGTTTTATGTTTTTTTCTTTAATGGTTTTACTTTTTTTTTCTAAACATAATTTTACTTATATTTTTCAATAAATTTTTTTTTTTGTGAAAATATATATTTAATTTTTTTTTTATTATTCTATTTTTAATGTATTTTTATATATTTATTTTATATAATATATATATATTAATTATTTTTTATTTTTCATAGATACAATTACATATAAAAAATCATTTTTAAAAACTCACTATAAAAAGCATTTCCAAATTTTTTTTTCATATAATTTTTTATTTTTTTTTAATATTTTTATTTTTATTTTTTAAGTTCTTGTAACACAAATATAATTTTTTCAATAAAAAAAAATTAATATGTTTTTTTTTTCAATAACGTTTAATTTTTGTTTTATTCAGATTATGTTTTGACAATTTAATTATGCTATTCGTTTTTTTTTTTATTTTATATAATATATATATTTTTTTTAATTTTTTTTTTAAGTGCACAACCATTTAACAATAAAAAATTTAGTTATTAATTTTATTTTAATTTAATTAATTTATTTTTTTTTTGTAAAATACAAAACTTATTAAACTTAGTATTTTATTTTTTAATAAGTATATAGAAATTACAAGCAAAATGATATTAAATTACAAATTACGCATTTATGGAATAAAAATAAATTAAATAACTTCATTGAAATTGAAATTAAAGTGTTATTGATAATTTATCATAAGTATTAGCATTTTCAGCACATTTTCAGCACATTTTCAACACATTTTGTAGAATAAGTCGCGCGATACGTATTATAAAAAAACTAGGCCTTTATCGACAGACACACATTATGTGAAAGTTTCAAGTCAATCGGCCGGATAGACTTTGAATTTTAAGAGAACACACAAACACAGTCACAACTAGTTTTTTACATATAAAAACATCTTTAATTCATAAAAAAGTAAGGTTCAATACTTTTATGATTAACTTTAAAAGATTTCTCGGGATAAATTATGAAGAAATAACATACTCTACTCTTCGAAAAATTACAAGAATATAAATTTATTTATTTTATATTCATAGGTATAATGGGGTTCCTAGTTGCATAATTATTATTATTATTGTTGTAAAATAAATAGTTTTTATGTTGAAACACTTTAATTTAATTTCAATAACATTTTTAACTTTAATTCTGAATAACTCATAACAAATTTTATTTTTTCAGGCTCAAAATAACAAAAACTTCTTTTCCCTTATGTAAATCGATTTTATGTAATTTATATAGTGATTTATGTATTTTTATATACAACATATTTTAATTGAATTATTATTATTATTATTATTATTATGCTTTTTTTTTACTTAAAATAATCAAATACATCTTTTGATTTATTTATTTTTTTTTAAAAATATTATTATCTAAATTTTGGCTTTATTTCATTGGTTTTTAATTTATTTTATTTTTATTATTTTTTTATATATATCTGTACTTAACTATGATTAATTGGTATATAATTATAAATTATGGTGATTTCATAAATTTATTTTATTTATATTGTTTTTGTTTATGATATTATTTCTATCTACATTTTCATAACTTTGTCCTTATTTATTTTAGTATGTAATAATGCTTGTTGAATATATTTTTATACTTTTAGATGTAAATGTACAGGATATTTTTTTTTTATTTTTAAATAGAATTAAAATATGAAAATTCAAAGACACATTCTACATAGTGTTTTTTGTTTTATTTCAGGCCATAAGGATTTGTTTTATTTCAGGCCATAAGGATGAATTATTCGAAAAACAGGCTAGCTAGAAGAAATTTTTTTTCTATTTTATTTTACACCCCATCAAACGAATTAATTCGGGTTTTAAAATTTAAGTGAAGTGAATAAATCAGATCATTTTCACACTATAATTTAATTGTCGATAAATGTTGTAAAATATTTTAATTGTGAATTTTATAACATACCCTTGAGAATGTTAACGAGAATAAAAGATGGCGATAAAAAATTCTGATAATTGCCAATAAAATAAAAGTATACCTATATTTCATTAAAAAATTATTTTTTTAAATCATTTTGGATTAAAAAATGATTGCCACTTGATTACTTTTTAGTTTGTTAACGGAAAAGTTGAAGATTTTGAGTATTAAGTTTTTTAATAGTTTTTTTCTATATAGCATTGATTTCATAACATGTAATCATAGATTTATAGTTCGGATTATGTGAGCAAAAAAATCAAGAAATAAGAATTTCGAAGATCATGTGCTGCATGTGTATCAACGATGGCAGCAGAGACAAAACTTGGAGACAACTGCTTATTATGCACACATAGCCACTACTTAAAACCAATATTCCCTTAGTTTATGATGAAGTTTTTTTTTTAACATTTGTTACTTGGTAGACCAAGCTTTGGAATTTACGACAATTATAAATATTTTTTTTTTTTTTAATATTTTTAAATGATTATATGTCTGAAGTGCTCATTTATGCTTTTTTTAAGCTTTTATAAAATACGAGACGTCATAAGGAGACCTATTTCTCATTAACTTAACGATAAAAATTATATAATAATAATTTTTTTTTCCCTTCATCATAATTAACTCGAAAAAATGAAGGTAAATACTTTGATTTTGTGAATAAAATTAAGTGTTAAGTAGAGTGTTAAATTTTTTTTTGATATTTTTATTCATATTATTATTCCTTGTGGCTAATAAGGTGTTTTTTTTTGTTATTTTTTATATTATTTCTAAATACATAGTTGGAATAGTTTTTCTTTCTTTCCTTAATTTGAAATGTCCTTCTGGGATTGCGGTAATAACTTTTCTTGTGCTTTGTCACGTTCAGAACTCATTATGCACCTAATTGAGTTTCACGCTACAATTATATTGTATTGAAATGAAAAAAAAATAATAAAATAAAAAATTAAATAATATAAAAACTATATTTTATTCGTATATATAGTTAGTGTCAAAAGAAATTGTATTTGAGTCATTTGTTTTGTGATACAAAATACCACAGAATACGAATTCTAGAGAATAGTCTTTTAATTTTTTTTATTGAAATCGGTAGATTTGAGAAACCTTTGGCAACAAAAAAAAATAAATAGCTTAGAAATAAAAATGAGCTAATTTTTTTTACAAGTTAACTAATAAATATTTAACTAAATTGTCTTCTTAAACTAACATGAACTATCTGAAGTATATACGTTCTTACTTGAAATTATATGATATTAAAACGTATTTGTGGTACAGGTTCAATTGAAATAAATGAGAATCATAGACTTTAATTTCAAATTTATAGAATATCAAGCCAAAAATGAGTTAGTATGTCAATTTTGAAAAACAGTTGATTTTAAGACAGCTTAGTGACTAAAATAGCCCCAATGAGTATTATTGAAGTGACAGTTAACATTTTTTTTTGTGAATTAATTAAAAAAATTATTATAGGAAAGTAAAATGTTTTTATTATTTATATACCAATATTACAATGGGATGTACCTTAGCTCTATATTTTTACTCCGTCGTCGTAACTAACAGAAAATTTTATCAATGTTGCAAAAAAAAAAAAATTCGCTTTTATGATTTCGTACACATATTATGTAAAGTATACATATAATATATGTGTATTATAACAAAATAGATAATACTATTATATAAGTTTTAAATTTATTCATAGCTTTAGTTGGTTTGAAATTGTTTTGAATTTTTATTATTTACTTTTTTTTTTTATTTTTATTTATCAATTTTATCAAAATTTATTTTATAGGTCTTCATTTTAATCAATATATTTATTTACAAGTTTATGAACAGATGTTTTTTATTATTATAAGTTTTTTTTTTTTTTTTTTGTGTATTTATTTATATTGGGAAATTCTTTCTAAAAATTGTTGGTTCATATTTATTTTTCTTATTTTTTTTTCTACATTATACATACATACATATTTCCAATATTTTCTTCCATTTTAATTTAATTTTTATTTATTTTTTTAAAGTTATTTAATTCGTTATATATTTTGTTTTGTTACTTAATAATTAATAATTATTTCAAGCTAACTACATGGATTGTTTATACAACGATGAAGGATTTTGTGATTCATTTCTTATGAATGATGTACAACCACATATCGGATGAGAATTTGCTGTTGTTGATGATGTTATTGCTGTGGTTAATTGAGCTGGTGCTGGCTGCCATCAAGGCAGCTACACTAGTAAACTAGGCGCAAGCCATTCATCTTCTGCTAACTATTGAAAAAAAAAAAATAAAAAATAAAAATAATAGATAAATATTAGTTGAAGTGAAATAGGTTTGTTCGGATGTATGTATAGGTGTACTTCTTGCCAGCAATAAAAATTCTTATAAAATAAAATACGATATTTTGTCAGGGATGAACATATATTTCATTTAAATTTCTAACCACAATTAAGGCTTTTAATTGCTCGAGCTAATTTTTTGTTTCTGATCCCTTTAAAGAGCATTTCAGTTCAATCAATATTAATCCAGTTCAAAATCTATTATTTTTTTAGAATTTTTATTCACTTACCTGAGGGCTTACTTGAAATTGCTGCATCGGATATGCTACAACACCGGCTGCTTGTGGCAAGGCACTACCAACTCCTTGGGCTATTTGCTGCGCTGTAGCTGCTGGAATTTGCGTTTGAGCAGGAACACCAGCCGGCCATGCTCCTGGAATTTGTACTCCCATTCTGTATGGAATAAATTTAAATTAAATATTATTCGTTTCGAATAATAATTTTGTATATAAAAACCATAAAGACTTACCCCATGTAACCTTGTTGGTATCCAGCAAATTGACCATAAGTGTAACCTTGCATGCCTTGAAGAAATTGTCCAGCTTGAAGAGGAGTTGATGGTGCTGGTGCAGCTGCTGTAGGGTATGCTGCCGGTGCTGGAGGATACCAGTAACCAGCTACTTGTTGGCCATAAGGAGCACCGAAAGGAAAACCAGCTTGACTTAATGCTTGGCTAGCAATTGCTGGTATATTATTTGGGTCTCCGCTTTCTTTACCCCAAGAACATTTAACTGGTTGCGAATTAATTTCGGAATTATGAACAGCAACAATTGCATGGGTTGCGGCTTCTTTTGTTGAAAATCTATGATTTAATTTTAAATATTTAATATTTCATTTTATATATAATAAAAAGAAAATAAATTCTTGTACCTAATAAATGCGTATCCTTTATCCTTAAAAACTCGAATTTCTTGAATTGTTCCAAAAGGGGAAAATGTTTTTTGTAAAATTTCTTCTGATAAAGAACCAGACAGTGCACCATTTATTCCTCCACAATAAACTGTGCAATTAGTTGGACTACTTTGATTATAGACTTCGTCAAATGTTAAGGGCTTCAAGTTTACTGTAAATATTATAGAAATGAACGTATTAAATAGATATTTTTTAACATACGTAAACATTTTATTTCAGATAATTTTCAGTTTGAAGAAATTCTTCACATAAATTATGAACTATTCTGGATAATACCCAATACAATAAGATAGTCTTACTATCATATACATACATAACATATACAATATTAATATGTTATATATATTAACAACACAGCATTATAACCCAGAATTTTATAGATGCTTCACTATTGTAGAGTCGTAATGCAAAATAAATAAAATTTGATGAAACGAACGAACTATCAGATATTATAATATTCTATGTCCTCTTAGGTAATACAATTCCTAGTAAAAAGAAATTTTGTAACATAATACAAATAATCATAAATATTCAATAAGATATAGAACACTAAAAATAACTAATCACTTGGTAGGATAAAAACTTTTTATTTTCTCATATTTGACTATAATGGATGTATATGGTTCTTTATAAGATAAGTTTGTTTATGATATATACTTATCTATATATTATACATGTACATTCAGCAAATATGAGTGTGTTAAATAAATATAAATTCTAAACTCTTACCTGTTTATTTTATTTTAAGAATATTACAAAAAAAAAAAAATTCTAATAAAAATATCATAATAGATAATTCTTTAATTTATAAAACTTTTCATTAAAGTTAATTGGAAAAAAAAACCAATGTGCAATGTGTTTTCAAATTTGGTACAAATATAATTTCTATTTTCTATTGCTGGTATATAAAAATGTTGTTTTTTTTTTGTATCAAGTTCCATCCCTTTATATATTGTCTTGCAAACTATGTAAATTATAAAATGAGTATGGAAGCTCAGAGTATTCCAGTTTTAATTTTTTTTCTTTACTTATGGAGTGTTTGCATTATTTATTTTTATTATTTGTGGAATATTTCAGGAAAATGAACTGGAAAAAAAAATATTCCGGATAATAAATGTTCCATTTTCGTATTCAATTTTGCCAGGGTTGTGATCCTACATTTATAAGCAAATAGTTCTTTTTCTAGTAACTTTATAATTACTTTTTGATACAGTTGGAATCTTAAAATTAACAATGCGAAATAAGTGCAATTTAAATTGGAATGTGAACAAAGAAAAAGATATTATAGAATCTAAAGAATTTGGATGGTTTAAGGTAGAGCTCTTTAATGTAATTTACTTTGAGCATAAATAAAAACTAAATTAAAAATAAATAAATAAATAATTCCTCGCCAATCTCGAATACAACCGCAAAAATAAGACCAAATAAATTGTGTTGAACATCCTTGTGCTATATTATTACACAACATAATGCAAAAAATGTAATTTGAATTGGTGGATAAAGCTTTTAAAATTTAAAAACTAAAATATATACATATAAATATTGACTAGAAGGAAGCATTTTAAAATTATTTGAGCTTCTAATGTTATTTTAAAAAATTATGCTTTGATTAAAATCATAACAAAAAGTTGATTGCAATCTCATGGAAGTGCTTCATCTCTATATATACTATATGTACAATATACATATAACTATATATACAAAACAAAAGTTTATTATTATTTTCTTTTTTATTATTTTAAATTAAACAAATTATAAAAGTTTACAATTTTTATTTTTTTTTTTCTATGTTAAAAGTCGGGCGTACATACATACCGTACTGTGGTGCATGTATTCAAGTTTTTAATAGAATGAAAGGATAATGAGCATTAAAAAAAAAAAAAAGAAGAAAAGTAAATAATAATAATAGAGAAAAAAAGGAAAATAAATATTAGAATGACACAAAAACAATGGAATATGAACACTTCTTTTGCTCAGAGCTATGTATTATTTTTATTTTTTATTTTTTTAATTTTAATGCTAGAATAGAAATAATGTACATAAAGTTAGACATGATAATAGAATTAATCTAGCTTTATGCAATAATGCACATTAAAATGAAGCGAATTTTGTTGAGAAGATTTTCTTTTTTAAGAAAATTATTTTTTTCTACTTTATATATTAAATTAAGAGATGAATATTGTGGAGTTAAATTAGAATTTAATAAAAAAATCTAAAATATATATGTGTAAGTGTATATAAATTATATTAAAATACATAATAAAGTTATAGTTTTTCACAACTTTTGTTCTCATTTTGTTTTTAAGTAATATTTCCGTGGTAAATCATTAGTTTTATATAGAGGATATTGAAAATTTCTGAAGTGTTAAGTATTAAGATCAATCATAAATAAATAATTTAAAATTAAAATCGATTCGGTTATTGGGTAGAAAATTTGTTTAGACTTAAAATATAACCACACAAAAAAATTTGTTAATAATATGTTTAATGACCGAGGAAACTGTTCAAGCTAACCAATTTTCTGTAGTCATTCACTAGTTCGATGAATTTTTTTGTTCCTATCGATAATTTTCTTTACATAATTTAAATCCAGTAGGTATATTTTTTTTTATATATAATAGCGTTGATATTTTCATTATAGTGCTAAAGATCAAATGTTAAATTTTGTTGGTATATTTCAGTCAACATTATTAATACAGTGCAATGCATTTAAAAAGAAAAGTAGCGGTTTTCAAATTATAATGCACCACGTTTGTACAATTGAATAATGCAATTTATAACAAAAATATGTATTTTATATCCTTTTTTCCTAAGAATAAATGTGCACAAAAATACATTATTAGATTGATTCTAAATTAAAATAAAATTATGTATATATAAGTATATAAAAGTAGGTATATAGTTTTTTTTTTTTTAAATATTACAATTTATTTTAGATAATAAGATTATCGTTATAAATTATGATTTTATTTTTTCAAATATTTTAGTTTTCCATTAGTTGCTGTTAGTTTTAACATAAACGCTCATATTTTCTAAAATTGAATTATTATGGAATGTAATGGAGATTAAATCTGAATTTGAATTCTTCTGACCTTTTTTATAAATATCATTTCTTTTTTATTAAGGTATGAATTATAATTGGAATTTCGAATGTAGGTCAGACAGTAGAATAGGTGGTACATAAAGGTGAAGTTATGGAAAGTCAAAATGCAGATTTAATATAGATAGATAGATTTTGCTGTGCTATTTTGGATACAAACAACAATGTTATTATTTTTTTTCGCATTTTTTTAATAATACAATTTATTTATTTTTTTTTTCAATATTTTTTTTAAACACTTATATTACTTATATTACATATAATATAATAAATATAGTGAATGTTGAATCACCCTAATATCTATAGTATGTATTTTATAAAATAAACGTAAAATAATGTGAATGAGTAATTGTGGTTTGAACACTTTTTGCAATTAAAATAATAAATATAATATGTATATATAGGTTTATGTATAAATGTATTGTATTTTTTTTTTTAATATATATATGTATATATATATTTTATGTATATAATGTATTTGAATAAATTTCCAACGTATAAAATTCTAAATAATACATATTTATATAATTATATAAATAAAAATAAAATAAAAAAAAAAATAAATTAAAAATAAAAAATCTAAAAGAAGATTTCTCTTTCTTTTGTTAAGTGTTTTAAATAGCGTTTTGAAAAGGATTCTTTATTTTAATATAATTTATATATGGGACACACAACCACAACAACTTATGTGTTTTCGGTTTTTTGCATTTAAATTTGAAAGATTATACACGTTCAGTGAAATGTTGTAGAAATGAAATGAAATCAGATAAAATTTATGGAATTTTGTTTTTTTTTTTGTTCTTCCCTGATGAACTGCGAAATTATTTTTATTTTTAATTTAATCAAAAAAAAAATAAAAAAGAAACAACGGCAAAATGTCATATAATTAGGTTCAGGAAAAGAAAATGAAGAAATCTAACTCTTTACTAGTATTGTGAATGGATTTCGTATTTGGATTGAGCCTATTTATTTAATTAAGAATTTCACGCACTATTTAATAAAAATATTTATCGAATAATTTATATAGTTTAAATTATAAAACATTATTTTTATTCCTTTTATCAGATTTTTATTGCCATATATATATATAAATATTTCTGTATATTATGTACTTTTTGTTCTTTGTGCAAAATTTTATTCACTTATTTGCTAGTGAAAATGTTCAAGTAATAAATAATATGGTTTTTTATTTAAGTGTCAGTACATAAATAATAAAATTATCTTCTTCTTCTCTTTTCTGTTTTTTTGTTAATGGAAAAGATTTAAGTGCTCTCATACTTAAAGCCAAAAATATATAAATATATGTGTACTATATATAATATATATGTAAGTAGAATATCATTATATATATTGTTTTTTTTTTCGAAAAATTTCTTTCTGAATTTTATAGGTCGCCATAGTTTATGAAAATGAGATATTTTCTTCCAATTTGACTTTTCTTTTTCTTTTTTTTTGTTTGTGAATAAAATAATTTTAACTTGCATTTTTTCAGGCCATTTTCAAATTTTTTAACAAAAAAATGAACAATTTAAATTTCAATTTTTTTATTAAAAGCTAGAAAAATTTCCAAAAAAAAAAAGAATAGCCACTTAATAGTAACTTTTACTTGTCTGATTCATTAAATGAGTAAATTATACAAATATTTTAATATATAAGTGCAAATATTTTGTAAATATTGTTGTAAAATGAATTGTTATTAGTAATGCTAAATAAATGAATTAATTATATAACAATATAAATATAATATTTTGTTTTAAGAACATTTTTAAAATATTTAAAATGTACACTACAAATTCGCATTGTTTTTTTTTTTTGTCATAATATTTAAATTTTAATTTTTTTTTTAATTGTTTGACAAAGTAAATATTATTTATTTATTTGTCTCAATATTGTAGTAAATATTATTATATAGATTATTTATGTGAGCACACATTATATATGTATGCATATGTGCATATAAATATTTTTATATTAAACCAAATTCAATGATTTTAAAATATAGGTACAAACATTTTAAAATTATTATTATTTTCCTATATATACATACATATAGCATATATAGTACATATATGGAAATAATTTTTTTATATGTTTATGATTTTGTTGAAACAGAAAATATTTGCAAAAATTGCACACATAAATTCTTCAGGGATTAAAATTATTGATTTCTTAATTAAATCGATATGAAATAAATACTGAGAATTGATCGAAAATACATAACTTCTATATGTTGACAGAAAAAATAAAACCTAACATATATTTTTTTCTAAATGAACACAGAAAAAGAAATTGCTCCTATTGTTGGGAAATTTTATTAAGAAATTAAGCGGAATTAAGCACCAGAATACCATTAACCAGAATCTGTAACATAATATTGCGTGTTCAATGAAAACTTTCAAAAATCTGGCGCCAGTACCTATATTCCAATAAAATATAGTAGCGTTGAACCCGAAAACCCTATTTAAAAAACTGGATGTTGAGAGGCCCCCAACCGTTGTCCCAGGGCTCAATTGGAGGGGGCTATACAACAAATTTCGAAATTTTGAAATATTGAAGTTAAGTAGCATTGGGACCCGAGATGGTTATAGGGTACTAAAAATTTTGATCCGAAGCCCCGACGGGAAGGCTACCTTAGAAGCCGGTTTTGAAATTTAGGTATATTCCAATAAAATATAGTAGCGTTGGACCCGAAAAGCCTATTTAAAAAACTGGTTGTTAAGAGGCCCCCAACCGTTTTCCTCAATTGGGGGCTATACAACAAATTTCGAAATTTTGGAATTTTGAAAATTTGGAGCCTAGAGACCCAAGATGGTTATAGGGTACTAGAAATTTTTGATCCGAGGCACCGACAGAGGCTACCTGAGGATCCGAGGCTCCGACGGAAGGCGGTTTTGTAATTTAGGTATATTCAGATAAAATATTATAGCGCTAGACCCGAATCAACTATTTAGAAGACTGGATGTGTTAAGACACCGGGGAAGTAGCTATTTAACAAATTTTGAAATTCTGTTTTTTTTAGTGCACAAAATCTGAATCAAAGTGTTTTGATATTAATATAAGTTCGGTACTACCGTGCGAAGCCGGGTATTTCGACTAGTATAATATATTGTGAAGTAGAAAAATAAATATGTAGTTTTGAGTCTTTTATTAAAAATAATTTTGATAGGTGTTATTAGTATTTTATGCTCGATACATAAGTTCAGAACCTAAACGCATTATATACTATATATATTCGTAACATAATTTACAACACATAAAACATAGAAGCACAACATAAAAGTATATATACTTTAATGTATAATAAAAAATGGGAGTAGGTATAATTCTAATTATTGAAGAAAAATAGTCTGCATATAATTTTCAATTTTGAAATTGTCTCATGAGATTTATTAAGAAAGAATTTTCTTATTGAATCAATAAAATTAATCTTTCCAAACATAAATTATGAGCTGACCTGAGAAGTTATTTATATTTTAGAAATTTAAATAGCATATTTCCATATAATATATTCGTTTGAAATTTCTAATGTGAAAACATATGAAATTGTAGTTTTACATTAAGCTGATCGTATTTCAAAATACAAAATTTTGTAATAGAAAATATTTCATTCGATTTGAGGATAATTTTAAATTAATCTAAAATTTAATGTTATAGCTTCCAGAAATTTTTTTTATAGCCAACTTAATAGAGCAACTATGAAAAGGCAAATATTATAGTACTTAATTATAGTTCTGTTGGTTAATTAATTTTTTTTTATTTGATATTAGAACAAACTAAATGAAATGAACTACTTATTAAATCATTACACCCATTTTACACATTCCTTTTTTTAATGCCTTTTTACAGTGCATTTTAAATGTAGAACAAAAAAAAAAAGGTATTCCATCTATTTATGTAAAAAATTACCTGATGCCTTTTTTCATTGGCTTTTCGACATATTTCCCATTTTAAAAATAAAAAAGTTTTTTTTTTTTTTGGTTTTGTGAAAAATGGTATGAAAAAAGGGATGTGTAAAACGGGTATAATAAAGGATATTATCAAAATTCAATACTTTTATAATAATTTTCACAAAAAATATTTATTGAGTTCAAATAAATATATGAGAAAAGAAAATATAATACATACCATCAGCTTTTGTTGCTGGTGGTTTTCTGGTTGCCCAATTAGTTCGTATCGATCGTGATCCCAACCATTGTCCATTCATAGCCGTAATGGCACTTTCTGCTTCCTGAAAAAAAAAAAAAAAAATACAGAAAATTATGTACATATATTTTTTTTTTGTTAAATTATGTAAATAAAAATATTTCCATAAAAAAAAAAAAATCAGATACAGAATGAAGAGAGAACAACAATATTTATTTTATTTTTGAAGGATTTTCCATTCTTTTTTTTATATTATTTTCACTTCCATATAAAAATATATTAAATTTAAATAAATGTTTTAAATAGCTTAAAAAAGTGACCAAATGATAAATAATAATAACAACAAAAAAAATAAAAAAATTAATTGAATATTAGAAATTTATGGTTTTTAATTTACAAAACATACACCAACATGAAAAGCGATTAATTTTATCAAACACAAGAGGGGATAAATAATTTTTTGGTATTTTTTTGTTTTATGTAAACAGATTTGCAGAATGTTAAAAGATATAATAAAGCGAGAAGCTGAAAAATTTGTAAATAGATTATTTATTTTTTTCGAAAATATTGTCTTAATAATTTATTTTAAAATTTTTTAACATTAAGACTGTAACGAAGTGATGTCCAACATTTGGGTGCATTCGGGCCAGTGTCAAAAAGTATACTGGAAAATAACAACACGGTGAAAAATCAGCAAAAAGAGCTAAAAATGAAGTCATCAGCAAAAAGAGCTAAAAATGAATTTTTTTTACGCTACAAATTTTTATTATTAAATATACAAGAACTTGTCATAAATTCGTATCAAATGAATTGTAACAAAAGTTTGGAATACAACATTATAATTTTCGATATTTTTTTTGTACATAATAAGTCACTTAAATTTTTATTTCGAAATTATGCTTATAATCTATGAAATATAACAACTAGATATCAGATTTTTTATAGCTGCTGCAGTTATCTATTTTTACAGTTTATGTATATGTATCATAGATTGAAAAAAATATAAATTCTATGATTGCAATTAAATTTTAAATTTATTATCAAATTTGCAATATAAAATTATAGGCATAAGGTAATTGGTAATGGTACCTAGTGGAAGGATTTTTATTTACTTTTTTTCAAACTTCTGTTCCGACTTAAATGCTCATTTTGAATTATATAAAAAAGTTATTTCACATATTTATTTAAAGATTCTTTATTTATTTATTTAATTATTTCGAGGGAAATTGAGATTATGAACAAAAATAAAAGCTTTTAATTGTTGTTTTTCAATTAACAGAAATTGCTAATTAGAGTACAAAAAAAAATTTTTTTATGATTATTTTATTCTTTAAAAACATAATGTTTATTTTTAGTCATGTTATAGCATTATTTTTATTTAATGCTATAATAACAAAATAACAAAAAAAAAAAAAGACAATAAGTTACGCGATTTTTATGTTCATTGTGGATGTTTGTTTAATATATTTTTTTTTTTGTTTTTTTTTTTGGTTTTTTCTGTTTAACATGAATTAATGTTATATACATATATAGAATATGTCAGAATTTTTATTTTATTTAGTTGTTTTTTACTTTATATCAAAACATTATTTATTGTACCCATATATTTATAAAAAAAAATAAAAAAAAAAATTAAAAAAATTTTAATGGATAAAAATAAATAGTTTTTAAAACTTATTATTATATATAAATATAATTAAACAATATAAGTAAGGATCTGTATATTGTTGACGAATTTCGTTTTTGAATATTACCAAATTTGATTATAGTTATCAATAAGAAAAATTAGTCTTTATGATAAAAGATAAAAGAAGTGTAGCAGCATTAGCTACAATTTTTATACATCAAAGATTAATAGCTCGTAATTTTTCTTTTTGGACCGTTTTCCGTCAAAATCAAAGTATGAGGTTAAAATCTCTCAACCATCGAAAGGTCGAAATATTTTAAACTCAGAGATTTAAAAAAAATGTAAAGCTTGCCATTGTGCCCAAGGAAACGAAGAGGAGGCTGAGATTCAATTTCAATCAAAATTGATTTATGAATAGAGAACGATCATAAAAATATTAAAGTAATATTTTGGAAATATTTTGAATCAAATGTTGTCAGCGGGCTCTATACTTCATTTATGAGGAACTGTTCTAATTTTTTAAAACATCTGTTCATGTGAAAGATATCAATATTCGCAATAACCAGCATCTTTTAATAGCCGCAAATTTTAATTGTCTAACTTAGTGGTATAGATGATAGTTTTGTAATCCTAAGAACCAAGGTTCTTAACTCGAAGAGGGCTTCGGAAAAATCAAATAATAGAAATAAGTAAAAATAAGAAAAAAAAATATTTTTAGTAAATAAACTATGTTTTATAGCTCACTCTACACTAATTTTTTTTTTTTAGTATAAGTAGAAATTAAAAAAAAAAATCAGATTAGAAGTTGATTTATTTTAATCATAGTTCTGATTTTCATAAATTTATTTATGTATACAAGATAATCTGTAAATAGAAAACATTATATAAATGTTATATGTATGGAATTCATGGAATTTCAATAATTATAATTCCCTTTGATACACAATTTTCTCTTTAAATTATTATATATGTAGGTATTTTATAAGTATTTAATTTAAAGGTAAGGTATATACATTGTAAATAGACATTTCACATTAAATAATAATTCAGTTTTTTTAAAAGATAAAATATCGAAATCTTATCTCAAATAATATATATATATATATATTTTTTTTTTTTAACTATTTATTAACTAGACCATTTTTCGTTCTCATTCTATCTGCTCCTCATGTTCTTTCTGACATATTAAACTTTTATCCTACAAACAGAAAAAAGGTAAGTTTGTTAACTTTAACTGATATATTAATTTAATTTTAGGATAACTAAGTTTAAAAAAAAATGAAAAAAAATAAAATATAAAATAACAACAAACAAATTTGTTTCCAAATTTGATTTAATTTAATCTATCATACCTTCATCACATTAAAATATCTTTTTACCTAAAAATAAAAATCTCTAGAGTTATGTTTCACAGTAATGACCAGACCAAAAACGAAAAAAAAAAACAAAAAATAAAAATAAATAAATCTAAAGAAATAAATTACATCAAATTTAATATGTCCAAAAAAAAAAAGAAAAAAAAAGGAGCATAAAAACAAATGTAATTTTCTCAGAAAGACTAATTTTTAGTTTATCCTTTCGTTGTAATCTTTTCATGTAAATCCCTTTTGGTATTTAATTTATTTTTAAGGCACACGCAGTGAGGGTTGTGATAACTAGATAATCTAATGGCTGGTAAAATGTCGTTCACAGAAAAAAAAAAACAATATTGTTAAAAGAGGTATTCCGATAAATGCTGGTATCATATTTAATGCAGAAGACCTTAAGCTATTAATCAGTTTCTGAATTACCTATATAGTTATTAAAAAAAAAAAAACAAAACAAAACAAAACCCAAAAAGCTTTCCATTACAAGAAAAAATTCCATACATTATTTTAATAATTTATTTTCATTAATTTATTGATCAGTTGTGTTGTAAATAATAATAGTAATCTTTGTGAGAAAACAAAATTATCTTAAGTGTTTATTTATTTTTTAATAAAAACTATCATAATAAATATATTTTCTGCGTAAATAAATAAGGATTATTTTTAGAACGAACCAACTTTTGACATTTTGGGTGTTTTTTTTTTTTTTAGTTTAATATTAAAAATTAGCGTTTGAGAAATAATTCAATGTTGCTGTTTAGATTTCAAACCTGTTTCTTTTTTTTGGGGAAATAAGGAAATTAAACTTTTTGCAATATCTTCCTTTTTAATATATACCTGTATGTATGTACTATATATGTATATTTGGATATATGTATAATGTATATCTCTTTTTAATTAGTTCGCAATTTAATAATGGAGTAGAATTTTTTTAATTAAACTCCATTTGAACTTAAGTAAAATTTATAAATATTTTTGCATTTTGCTAATCTTAAGTGAAAATAAATATTTAATAAATTTTTGGATATAACTTCGATTGATTTGAGAGTTTCTATAATTATAAAAGTTATTTTTTAGTACGAGTAAATCAATCTGTTTTGTTAGTGTTAGTTACGTTCATAGTTATTATACGATTATATTCATATTAAAAAAATTAACGAGATATAAAAATGGCTTTCAGCCAATAATAAATTTTCTTTCTAGTGTCGGTTAATGTGTCTATTAAATTTTTTCTCCAAGGTATTCCATTCCTCTTGTATAAAGTTTGTCTCTAAAAATAAAATATTTTATTTTAATATTGCTTAATATTGCGGGCACTTCCTAATTACATTTGTGTTACAGTAAAGTATAAATCCAACGATGCGAGCGCTAGACTTTAGAAACTTATTATTTCTAAAATTTAATTAATCATCATTGTCAAAAACAAATAGCATTATAAAACTACAGAAAGTCCAATATATTAAGACAGTAAAGTAATCTATAATCACCGAACTTGATTCTCTCAAAAAACAAAAAAATTACGACACATCATCTTCGCTTTTTAGTCATCTTGTCAAAATGATATATCGGAAGAGAGTTAAAATGATACTTAGACTAATTTGAAAATAAACTTTTCAATTATTAGTATATGTTTTGTTTTTTTTATGAATCTAAGTTTTTGTTTAAATAACTTCCTATAAAATCAAAAATCAAAATTAGCATTTAAAACTCCAGATTTTATAATAATAATAATAATAGTTCTCTTATTTGATTTGATTTGATAATCTATTTAAATTCAATTTTGAATAACTACCTCATTTTAAAATATAATATATACATATATATTTTTTTTGAATAAAATATCTGACATTAAGTACCTATATACATAAAAACTTTAAATAAAAAGGCAGAACAACGACGCACGACGCCATACATATAGATATCTAGTTACGTATAATATATGTTAAAAGGAAATTCATTGAAAGAAATTTGCTACTCTGTGTTACTTATATACATTTGGAAATAAAAATCATCGTGATGATTGAAAATAATACTTTTACATCTTAACCATCTTAACACTATAAGACAGAAAAAGATTATTTGAATCCCCAAAGAGATATATACAGATAATGTATATTTATATATATATAATATTTTCATATGTACTACTTAAATACTGTCAAAGACCTTTATACTGATATTTGATAGATATGTATACAAAGACTTCTGGAGGTTATCAAAATTCTAAAGAGATTTTCTTATATATTTTTAGAATTTTATAGAAAACAGAATAAATAATTTTTTTTTTTTTTTTTTTAATTTAAAAACGAACAAAATGAATTATAACCTTTCTGAATTTTCAGTATACACCTAGCTAAAGAAAAAAAAAATATAACGAAAAATTATCTCATTCATTATGTAATTTAAAATTTTGAATAGATTTATTTAAATTAATATAATTTTTGAAAATGATGTTCTGTCAAAAAATTATTATAATAGTATATAGAAAGTAAGATTTGTATACTTTTTAATGTTTTTATCATATATTTGTGGTGTAATATCATTAAGCCTTCCTCTAGTTAACTTAAGTGATTTTGATAATATTGAGAATGAAAAAGTATTTTTATTTAATTTCAATTAATATTGGATAAATTGGATAATTATGTGGTTCAACTAATTTTTTTTCTTTCGCAACTCAAAATTACTCAAACCGCATCATAACTTAATAATTCTACTATCTATTTTGATTTACAATGTAATCATCATGAGGAAGGAAACCTCGTAAGTTAATTTTTGAAAATTTAAAGAAGACACATAAAACTATTTTATGATTCTTATTTCTCATTAACCGAAGCTACATGAATTGAGTTAAACCTGTTTCTTCTTACAAATATTAGGAACTTATCTTAGTTTTAAAATTCTATAAGATTTGGTTACAAACGATTTTCAAGCAAATTTACGAATTTTTCTTTTTCGACCATAAAAGACCGTAAAAAATATTTCGAGAGTTTTCAGGAATGCAAAGCCGACACAGATCAGAACAGGCAAAAAAACTCGCCGTACGACATCATATGCAAGTTTAAGAGATTTGAAAATTGACAGAGTTGATTTTATTTTTAATCAACTTATATATTCAATGAGATAGTTTTGCTATTGTCAAAAGTTAATATATTTTCAATTTTTTTTCAAATAAACAAATGAATAATAATAAATTTCAAGTAATTAACAAAATTCGTTAAAGATTTCACTATATATACCTACCTACTCTGTAACTTAAAATATTTATGTTTCGCTCATTAATTTTTTTTTTTTGTAAATTACTTATGTTTTTTTACCTTAATATTTTAAAAATTTAATAATGTTTTTCAGAAGTAAAAAAGCATATATAGCAGAAGACATGTCACAAAATAAGATTAAGGGTCAGGATGAATTTAATTTTGGTAAATGATGTTGGAAAATTTGAATGATTTTTCTCATAGGTTACATAGGTACCATGTCTATGTATTTTGTTTTTGTATAAAGGAAAAATTAAAGAAAGAGAAAAACCAAAAATCATTTTTGTGGTGCTGAATTTTTAAACAATGGGTAAAATTTAAATTAATTTTCAATATTGAAGCAAACCAAAACCAATTAAGAAAAATGATTTTCTTCTTTTTTTTTTGTTTTAAATATATAAATAATTTAAGTAAAAACTTAAATATAGAAAAGTATGTATATAATTCACTTTAATGCAAATTTATTTGACATGAAAAAATTATGTTCATTATGTTTCTATTAAAATTATGTTTTTGATTTCTTCCATTTTAAATAATTTTCATAAATTTTCTCAATTCCGAAATTCGGAAGTTTTTACTTACTTGAATCATAGTTAAATTAATTTATTGATTTTATTTAGACATTTAGACAATTATGAATCGTGAAATCTATTCTAATTGATTTAGCCTACCAATAAGGTCCAATAAATGTTTTTTTTTTATGGTTGTTGGTGTACGTGTTAGTTTTATGTTAAAAAAGGTTGCAAAATATGTTCAATGAGATTTTTTTTTTTGAAGCAGTGATTTTTGATCTTAAACTTAGGAAATCATAACTAAAAAATAAAAATAATTTGAAAATTCAAGAAAAATTTTGCAATAAGATAAAAAAGAATAAAAAAAAGTACTATATAAAAGGTTAAAAGAAAACATAATGAAATAGTAAAATAAAGGTTATGTAAAAAAACAAAACTAAATAAGTTCTAACAAATTTTGAATCTTAAGTTCTGAGAGCAAAATTTGTAGAATAGAAAGCTTATAATATTTGTCAAACAAAATTACATTTCTAGACGATTGCTCATAAATTGTATTTATCTTATATTATATGAGAAATAGTATAGTTAATATCGTATAACTTTAATTTAAATTAAATATTTTTCTATTTTTCTATAATAGAGTCATATATAGTTTTTATTTTTGGCATTTTCATATTGAAATAAGATTTTTATTTAATTTATGATCTAAAAAATGAATATAAATATTATGTTGAAATTGAGAAAATGCCAAAATTTGTTTAAACTTCTCCCAATTGTCATAATTTTATGAATTTTTTTTTTTTTTTGGTAATTTATGCTTTTACATCAACAAAAATGAAAATACGGCATAATATAATGTATCTTTTTTTTTTTCAAAAATAACAATTTTACCCTTACTTAGCACAAAAAAAAAAGGTTATTTATTTAAAAATTTAAAAATTTATTTTTGTTTCTCTTCCAGAATATTTATTTTCTGGGAAATATTTCTTAAAAAACAAAAAAAAATATCTTTTTTTTTTTTCTTATTTTAACTTCTTCATTTCCAAATTTTATTCTAATTTGTTATTTTGTTTTAGGTTGTTATATAAATATATATTTTTATTTTTTGTGTATTATTTTTGCTTTATTATTGGAAAATTCCAGAGGGTACAAATAACCCTGATATTAAGACATCATCAAATTTATTTTTATCTTAATGGATTTTATTCATTGAGAATTATCAATATTGTGTATTTTTTATTTTATTTTTCTTTATCTTTACACACAATTTTATATAAACAATTTTATTCGAAATATTATATGCTGTTAATTGCATCATAAAATTAAAATAGTTACATATATATGTGAATATTTTTTGGAAATTTGTAACTATTTTGTTATTGAAATTTGGATTATGCGTTTTCGTTATTTTATAAGAAAATATGTATAATATGGATTTGTTCATCTGTTTCAATAGATATTTGTTCTTAAAAAATATTTTACATTGTAAAGAGAAAAATTATTTATGATATGTAATTATATTTTTGCAAAAGATACAACCTAAATTTTAATAAAATGTAAATAAAATAAGAGATCAATAATAAAGTTTAATTATGACAGAGAAATCGTCAGCTAATCAATATATTATCAAGAGTTAATATTAGCATTAGATCATCGAGGCTAGAGCTAAAGCTATATGTATTTTAAATCAGATCAGTTTTTTTTTGTATATAGAATCAACTATTTTCTATATATTATATTTAAAAACAATATGTTTATTGATCCTAAACATTATAAGTTTTGTTAAAATAAAATAAAAAATAAATATATATGTATATCCATAAGAAATTTCTTGATATCTGTTGTATTTTGAATGTTAGGTGAATAAAAATAGATCGTCGTTCACATTTCCTTTGTAATATTAATAAGGGTTTTATTTTTTCTGTTTTAGATTTAAGGAACTCTTTTCTTATATATTTTTTGAATTGTTTTTATAGGGTAAAACAACGATTTAACACTTGAATAATTTTCTCTTTCTGTTCACAAATATATATACGTATATAAATGTATAGTATATCATGTGTATATTATATGAATCCGTTAATAAAAGAAGAAATTGGAAGAATAAAAAGAAATATAAGTTTGCTTACAAATATGAACATTTTTTTTTATTTATTTTTTATTTTTATTTTGATTTTTATGCTAAAAGAAATTGCACATGAAATACGTACACCAATCTGTAAATAAACGATTTAAATTGGTAATACTAGACCGACTATCGGTCGTCAGTAATATTATTTTTAATTTGTCTTGAACTTCTTTTAGTACAATTTTCAAAATGATTATGATTAAAAGTAAAATTAAAGATTTGTCTTTTGGGTTTTGTATTTATGTATTGAATAAAATATTAGCCTTAAAGTATTTGTTATATTTACCCAGAAAACTTATATAATTGTTTCTGCTTCTAATTATTTTTTAGAATTTAAATTATTAAAAAAGTTATTTATTATACTATAGGGTCAAACTTAGTGATTAAGCTGGCATGTTATAACTATCATTGATAATTTTTGAATTTTATGGTTTCAAGTTTTGAGATTCTCAAACTTCGAATACTTGACATTAATCTCAATACACCGTTTTTAAGTTGAAAAAAAATAAAAAGTTTTATCTTCGCATAACTAACAAGCTTATTATGATAAGGTTTAAACGCTGGTTATATATGATTTTCAAATAAACATATATGTATACAAGTGTACGTACAAGTTTATACGTATATGAAATATATGCTTTAAGGAAAAAAAAAATCAACGTATCTAAAATGTTTATATTTAATTTTTTACAGTTCATTGGAAAATCATTTTTCTTTTTATATATTATAAATAATATAAAATATATTTCTACATTCAGTTTTTTATTTTCATTTTTTCTCTTCTAGGAAAAATATTTAATTTATTTTCAAAAAGGTAACAGTTGTTTTAAAAGAAAAATAAAATTTTTTAATTCAAAACTCTAGTTCTATAGTTAAAAAAAATAAAATGAAATATTGAGAATAAAAATTTATTACTGAGGTCACTTATCAATAATTTTTCGCAAGAAAGGACAATAAAGAGTTAAAAGTTATTCTCCCAATTTCTTAAGTTTAAATAATATTTCACCCCTTTTTTATATGTTTTCCTTTTTCTTTAGTTTTCGTTTCTTTTTTTTTTACTAAATAATTATAACTTATGACAATATTGGAGCCAGCTGATGTTATTATTTAGTTGAAATAATTTTATTTTTCGCTTTTTTTTAAGTATTATTTATTGATTTGACTTTTTAAAATTCGAACGTTTTTAAAATAAATATTATTGAAATATGAAACTATTCATGCTAAGATATTATTTAATATTTATATACGGTATTTATATAATTTATTTTGATAGAGTTAAAAAATTAACTATTTTATTTAAAATTTGTGAAATAGAAAAAAAAAACACTTTTTTTGTGATCACAATTTTTCGTAATCAAACTTAACTTATTAAAATATTAAATATTTTTAGCCCCATTGTTTAGATTTTTTATTTTTTCTTTAATACTTCAAATTCCATAATATATATGTTGTACGTATGTACACTTGTGCATAAATATGTATATAATAAATTATTTACTAATCTTTCTCACAGTACTACTTTACTGATAGAAACTTACTTTAACTAGCATGCATTCGACATAGTTTTGCGTTGGAAAATATAACAAATTTTAGTAAAATATCGATAACTTTATTGAAGCAAAGTTTAGTTAAAAAGCATTATAAAATATGTATGTAAGCTCATAAGAATGAGATATTTTAATAAGTATGCGAATATATGTAAATTATATGTGTCTTACGGTATTTTTTCACAGTACATAAATAGAAATAAAATTACACATGCATTTCGAAATAAATTGTGACATTTCATCAAATCTATTGAGTTAGGCTAAGAAGATTATAAAATTTAATATTGCTTAAAAAAATATAAATTGCAAAATTTTAAATAAAAAAAATTTCTATAAATATATTATATATATTTTTTTTTCTTTCTTTAAAATAACATGAAACATAAATTTTCTTGTTATTGCAACTGTCAGACAAATTGCAAAAATTTGGAATTAACACAAAAAAAAATAAGAAAAAAAAAAATCAAAAACAACAAAAATCCGAATTACATTAAAACAGAAATTTCGAATTCATTTTATTTTTTCAGAAACTAATGTTATTTTAAAGAATTAAAAAAAAAATATTTTCATGTTTTTTTTAAAATTCATATAAAGTTTACAATAAAATTATGTAAATATTTTATGATATTATTACTTGTCAAGGAATAAGATAACATAGAAAAGTATATATACTATATATTTATATTGTGTTTTATTCGTCTTGTTCTCCGCGGAGACATGATGATTGTATTTATGAAGCGAATAAGTACAGTTTTTAGAAAATACGAGTGCCAGAAGCAGTGGTAATCAACCTTTTATATACAATAATTTCTTCTAATTTCAGAGAATAGAGTATTAAGCTTTGGCTGTAATGCAATAATTAATTATCTATTCTTAACATTTTTAAGGAGGCTCTCTATGATTGTCTATTTTTGCCAATCTTTGAGCTTTGTAATTATAGCTTTAATGCACGGCTTAGGATCATAAAACATTTAATGGCCAAAAATGTTAATTCAATCAAAAAATCTATGAATTCTTTTTTCAAATTTTATTAGTTGATAAGGATAAAAGCTAAATCATGTAACATGTAATGTACCTATATACGGCTATTATATTTTTGCTATAAAAAAATATTTTCTAAAAAATTTTTTTGATGTTATTAAAAATGTTAAACAGAAAGTTATTAAAATTAAAAATAATTTTCTTTCTGTTTTATGTTAATTAGTTTTAATTAAAAAAAAAAATATGTGTACATGAAATATTCATGAATTTATTGTAGCACTTACTGATTTTTTTACAAACGAAACAAATCCATATCCTTTTGATTTCAGTGTTTGTGGATCACGAACCACTCTGCAGTCTCTGAAAGAATAAAAAAACAAAGAAAATCCAATATTAAAAAACATTAAAATTAAAAATGAATTAAAACTGCATTTTGTTTTTTTCTTCTTTTTTTTTTTTATGTATATGTACATGATATTTATTTAGTTTCTTTTAATTACAAAAAAGAAAATTCTGAAAATTTTTTTTTATATTATTATTATATACATTTTTTTTTGTAGCTTTTATTTTTTTTTTAAATGAAAAAAAAAGGTATTTGGGTCACATAAATCAAAAACGGAATAATTAATTTATGGAATAGTGAAACAAAACCATGACATAAATGTCATTTTCTACTTATATATTAAAAAAAAAAATAAAAAAATAAAAAAATATGATTGAAAAAAAGAAATAATTTTTAAATAGCTGAAATCTGATAAAGTGAATTTATGTTTTTGTGAATAATTTTACTCTTTATAGATTATATTTTAAGTTTTAGGTTTTATGCTTTTAAGGGGGCAAAAAAATTAACACTTTAAAAACTATGTAAGGTGGTGAACATTAATTAATAAGAAGTATAGTATTGAAGTAGTAGTATAATGTTTTATTTCAAAACATAAATCATTAATTTTAAATTATCAGATTAATCAAAGTGACATTTCTATTCATATTTAATGGATATTTGTGTTTTATATTGGTATCTAACTATTTTCTATGTTCCAAAAGGTATATATGTAAACTATCCCTAGAATAAATGTTGTCAATCTAGAGCTAAAAAGCAGAAACAAAATTATATTAAATCAAATTTGAAACTTCTAAACCTAAAGTAAACAGTAAACAATAATAAAATATTCTTCCAAACTTTATATATAACATATAATATATATGCACACGTTATATGTACAAACATAAATCTGTATAATTTCGTTATATTCAAAACACTTTTATCTTCCTGAAATAAAATATTTCAAAGATTTTACATAGTTTACTTTCTTTTTACTTTTTTTTTTTTGATGAATGTATTTGTCCAAAAAATAGTGATAACAACTTTTATTTAACATTTAGTCTTTATTTATTAAAAAGGATTTGAAGAGAAAATTTCGCAAATTCATACCTTTAAGACTAACTATATACGTATGTTTACATTTTCCTTATCATTTTCATTATCGCATAAGAAGTGAAAAAGAAGAAGAAGAAAATATAATTTCACATTTTGAAATTTTTGTAAAAGAGGTAAAAAAAAAAACATTTATTACACTGCTGGCTGTTAAATCCATTTAACAAAATTGGATTAAAATATATTTTATTTATTCGTTTTCATTTCGTACAAAATAAAAAAAAAAAGTGAAAAAAAAAGAAGAAAATTCTTTATAACTTTTTGATGGTTTTATCGAATTTTTTTCTTTTTTTTTTTGAACAGGGAGAAGAAAAATGAAAGAAAATCACTCCGGTTTTTTGATACATTGCTATAAATTCATAAAAGAAAAAAAAAAGAATTTTTATTCATTTTCATTTTCTTAAAAAAAAAAAATAATAAAAAAAATTTTAATATTCAAAATCCAATATCCATGAATTTTGAACAGTTCAGATATATAGTTTTTTTTTTTAACAAGTACAGCGTGTTGTGTTTTATGTTATTGACACTGTACCATCACTGTTTATGATTTATAATTTCAAATATTCCTTCTAATTAAAAATTGAATATCGATTATGTATAAAATTCTCTTTAATATGTTGAAATAGTTAATATGATATTTAGAACAGCATCGTGCTACGTTAAAGTTCTCAGGGCTGGGAATGAGAAACAATATTTCTTTCTCTACCTGTCTTATAGTCACTTTAATTTTTTATTTATTTTTTTTTTGAGTGAATATGCTTAGTATCCCTGTATATACAAAATACTACATAATTATATACATATAAGTACTATTACGTCTAGAAAATTTATGTGTATACAATACATAAAACGTATTTTTTCTTCATGAATTTGATTATACATTATTCATTCGATGAAGATGAAGTGTTTTTTTTTCCTATGACATGGCATGGTACTAAATAATATATTAGAATTTATTGTAAAAGTATTGCTGATCTAAAAGGAAAATAAAAACTAAAATCTGCTTGAAATTTAATCAAAATGCATATAATATGCATTTTTTTTTTTTTTTTTGCAATTTTTCTTTACGATTCTGAAGTTCTAACAATGAAACTAAAGATCTTTGTTAATCGAATTAAGATCTTGGATTATTGGTTTTCAAAAAATTTATAAATAAAAGGATGATGAAATCACTTATTTCTATTTTTTTTTAAGTAATTTAACTTCTAATTTAATATTAATTGCCAAATATTTTTTATTTACAATATGAACAAATTCTTTAATATTAAATTTATAAAATAATAATTCTTAAGCTTAGATAATTATAATCGCTTTGAACCTGGTATTAAATTTTTTTTTTCAATTTCACGGACCGTCAATTTTAACATTATATAGTTTTAATTATAGTTTTAATTATACATTTATACAAACTATTATCTACATATCGAAACTAAAAATTCGAAGAAAATAGAGTTAAAATAAAAAATAGAAATAAAAACGTTTTTTTAATTTTTTTTTTATTTTAATATCATTTTTATATTTCGTGCACAAAAACTTCCAACACCTCAATCAATCTATCTAGAAGGAGAAAACTTCAATTTAAATATTTTTTTTTTTTGCTTACCTTCAGCTGATAAAAAAAAAACTTATACAAAATAAAAAATAAATGAGACTAATGCATTTCGTTTTAATATCAGAAGAATATAAAAAAAAAAATAAAAATCAAATATATATTTCTCTTCTAGACATATTCTATGTATTTATATAAAAAAAAAGCCTTATTTACATATAATATAGCCTATTTCTTTTTTATATTGTATTCAATACATACATAATGCATATTTCTTTATATATATATATATACAAACATACAGTGACGGAATATTTATTTAATTTCATTTTATTTTATTTTTTATTTTGTATTTTTTTTTCTAATTTTCCTTACATTCTTCTGTATGTATATAATAATATATGTTGTATATCCTTTTATTCATTTTTAAGACGAATTACACTTAAAAAGCTCTATCACGATGTAAGGCACTTTTCTGGATTTTATATTTATTTATTTTTCTTTTTTTTTTTCTTTTATGAATAAAATGAAATAAAAATAAAAACGTGTATATCCGATTTATTCACCAAGAAAAGTAAACATGACATTATAGGGAAACATAGGAAATCTGTTTATATAATAATTGCATATGAAGTTTAAATAAAATAATAATAATGATAATAATAATGATAATAATAATGATAATATTAATGATAATAATGATAATAATATATAAATAAAAAGCTCAGCATGATTAAAAAAAATAATTTGAGAGCATAAAACATATAGTTCGATCTAAAACCGACAGACAGGTCCTTCCTTAAAACGAGGATAAAAATTTGTTAGTTGGGGTAGTTAAGTAATTTTTTGATTGAAATATTATTTTCACATTATTATTATTTTTTTTTTTGAAATTTCGAAATTTCTTGTTGCAAAAGACTGAAAGCGCGTCTGCAGTTTTAAAGAGCTTAATTTTTGTACAAAATATCTACTATATATAAAATAACAATAACTTAAAGCATTCAAAAAATTGAACATAAGACTTTCATTAATTTTTAATCAAAGTTTAATATTATATTTTTCTGAATATTAGAATTGATGCTTTCGTATGTGTAAACATAAATAAGATATTAACTTTTATAATAGGCTTACGTTCTACTCATTATAATATTTTAAAATTCTTTATATTAAATGATACTAGGTACTAATATTTCAGCTATTGAACTGCGGTTTTTCATTTTTCTATAAATTGCATAAAATACGATTTATATAATAAACTCATTTCATATAAAAATATTTTACATTTATTTTAGTCACGCTTTTATATTTCACTAAAGATATAAACATGAACTTTTCTTTATTTATTTTTTTTCTTTTTTTTTTTGGATATGTAAATGATGATTGTATTCATTGCAAGAAAAGAAGAAACTTAAATAGAAAATAATATATTAAAAAAAAAAAAAAAAAAAATTACCATATAATTGTGGAAATTTTGCAAAGTTACATGAAGCTAAAATCAGTGACGAAACATTTTTAAATATGTATACATATATAAGTATAGGTATTCATTCAGTTCAACTATTCATTAATTTAAATATTTCAATACATTAAAATCGTTTTTAAATATGTTTTTTATTAAATTAAAATATAAGTATTAATATTTCAATATTCAAAATTACAGGCCTAAAATAGTACTGTTCGAGTTCATTTTATTATTAGTCATAAGTTTTAGTTTGCCGGGTAATTTCCTGGTGAAATATTTCCTTAGTTAAAATTAAAATGTGACGGGTCTATTACTGGTAATAGATTCCACTTACAGAAGAAAGTGCAGTTAACAAGTTTTTGTTTTTTGTCAATACAAAGGCATAATCAAAGTCTAACGGATTTTGCTTATTTATTTTCCCCTTGTTTTTAAGTTGACGCTACGCATACGTGCAAATCAATTTGTCTATTTTGCTTTATGCACAATTTTTTCCTATTCGCTACGCTGTGGTGAAAAGTGAAGTATATACAAATACTAATGTATTTTATTATGTAAATAATATTTTATAGATTTAAGAATTTTTGTGAAATCAAAATTTTTAGTTATTATCAAACAGTCAAATAAAGAGGAGCAAATAAAAAAATTATAATTTAAATTAAATTAAAAAGTGGTTGGCGTCCAGTTATTTCCTAGGAATATCCATATACAGTCCACTACACACCAATTCCGTATGAAGAATTCTTCCCACGGAATTTAAGTTCAGGTACACGACGATTGAGGTTATCCTTTCCAAAAAAAAACCAGCTTTAATCCATGCATGGTCCTTAGAGTTAGGACAAAAATCCATCATCCAAAACATTGGTCCTGTAAAGCCGGATTAAAGGTAGGTATATTATCCGAAGCATCCTAGGAGTAAAAGAGAAGCCAACATCCAACAAGTAAGTCATCCAACGTCCAGAAGGGAAGTTATCCAAAATTTGCCATATACTACCATTGTGTTACAAGTGCCAAAGAAGTCAATTGAAGTCCATTACCATTCAGTACCATTGTGTTGCAAGTGCCAAAGAAGTCAATTGAAGTCCATTACCATTCAGTACCATTGTGTTGCAAGTGCCAAAGAAGTCAATTGAAGTCCATTACCATTCAGTACCATTGTGTTGCAAGTGCCAAAGAAGTCAATTCAAGTCCATCACCATATACTACCATTGTGTTACAAGTGCCAAAGAAGTCAATTGAAGTCCATCACCATATACTACCATTGTGTTACAAGTGCCAAAGAAGTCAATTGAAGTCCATTACCATTCAGTACCATTGTGTTGCAAGTGCCAAAGAAGTCAATTCAAGTCCATCACCATATACTACCATTGTGTTACAAGTGCCAAAGAAGTCAATTGAAGTCCATTACCATTCAGTACCATTGTGTTGCAAGTGCCAAAGAAGTCAATTCAAGTCCATCACCATATACTACCATTGTGTTACAAGTGCCAAAGAAGTCAATTGAAGTCCATCACCATATACTACCATTGTGTTACAAGTGCCAAAGAAGTCAATTGAAGTCCATTACCATTCAGTACCATTGTGTTGCAAGTGCCAAAGAAGTCAATTCAAGTCCATCACTATATAGTGTCATTGTGTTACAAGTGCCAACATCCATTATCATCTAATATCATTATATATCAAGTGCCAACTAATACCATTGTGAACAAGTGCCAACTAAGAAGATTGAAGGAAAGTATCAAAGGAACTGGTAACCAATAAATTTTATATTTTAGTAATAAGGTCAGGAAAACCTGTAATAATTTCTAGTGTAGGAATTGAAGTGTAATTCAAAACAAACTTCACTTTAGACCATAGTAAAGCCTTATATTAATAATGCCTCCAAAAATGGAAAAGAATAGCTCAGCAAGGTTAGAAGCGTTAGTTACTCGATTTAAGGTAGTAGAAACCTTTTGTGCAACTATCGACGCGGATAATCCTCCTGAAAAGGCTTGCATTGAACCTCGAATTACCATTCTTAAAAATTTATACAAAGAGTATGAATTGGATTTGGGAAGGGTTTTGTCAAAGGAAATTTCGGAAGACGCCGACATTGAGGGTCACATTCAGAAAATTGAAACCATGTACGTTGAAAGCTTGAGTACGTTAACCGGGTTATGTCCGAATGACCGTGAGATTTCGGAATCCCAAGAGAGCAAGATTCAAACTATTAAACTACCCGATGTTAATATTCCAATCTTTGATGGCAAGTCTGCAGAATGGCTGGCTTTCAAAGAAACCTTTATTGCCATAATAGATAAGAATAAAAAATTAAGTGACATAATTAAATTTACGTATTTGCTGGACAAATTAAAAGGTGAAGCCAAGCAAACCATAGGTCATATTTCGTTATCAGAGGCGGGGTATAAGAAGGCGTTCAATGCTCTTATGGACCGATATGATAACAAACGCCAACTTGTCGAAATACATATAGACGGTATTTTGAATTTACCTACCGTGTTAAAAGATAATTGTGCCGGATTAAGAACTATTTTAAATCTATGCAATTCGCATATTGCATCCCTTGAGTCATTGGGACAAATAATTGGCGACATGAGTCAAATGTTTGTAGTAAGCTGTGTTGTTCGGAAGCTTGATATCAATTTACGAAAAGAGTGGGAAACAGAGCTTAAGCCTAATGAACTACCGACCCTAAGTCAATTGCAAAACTTTTTATCAAAAAGGTGCCGAATTCTTGAATCAATTGAATGTTCAAGAAAACCGATTGTCAGAAATAATGTACCTGACAAAAAGATTCCTAGTTCTAAAGTTAATCATTCAAATACGTTCATGTCCAATACCTCAGATGCAAATAAATCCATTGCTACTGAAACTTCCACAAATACATGTAGAGTCTGTAAAATGTCATTCCATCCATTTTATCTTTGTGCAGAATTTAAAAAGATGTCTGTTGAACAGAGATTTCAAAAGATAAAGGAGTTGAAACTGTGTTTCAATTGTTTTAGTTCTAAACATACAAGTAAAGATTGTACCAGAGGGACATGCAAGCATTGTCCAAATAAGCATAATTCGCTTTTGCATCGGGAAATTCCCAAAATTAATCAAATTAACCATGAAAATAATGCAACAGCATTAGCTTCCAAAGGGTTTTCCAAAAGGAAAACATTGTTTCCAACTGCAATCATTTTAATTCAAGATAAGTCAGGAAACTGGCATCCATGTAGAGCATTACTAGATTCGGCTAGTGACGCTAATTTCATTTCTGAAGAACTTTGTCAGAAATTTTCATTTGATACCAAAAAGGGTTCAAAATCCACTTTGACTACGTTAAATGATACAAGGACTATGTTGTCTAATATGGTTAATTTAAATATAAAGTCAGCACATACAACTTTCAAGAAAAATATTACCTGTACTCTGGTGACAACAATTGTTAACCGATTACCATCTGTAGATTTAGACATTTCGAGATGGTCGTTCCCTCCAAAGGTTATGTTGGCCGATCCCAAGTTCGGTACTTCACAACAAATAGATATATTGTTAGGAAACGAATTGTTCTTCGAAATTATTAAACCCAAACAGATCCATCTGCCAAATATTCCATTATTACAAGATTCAGTCTTTGGTTACTTAGTAGTAGGTCCATATGAACGTAATAATTCAATGTCATTTTGCAACAAAGTTGAAGTAAATGATCCAAATATAAATTTAACAAACGCCATTTTTAAATTTTGGGAACTTGAGTCGTTTCCGGATCAAAAATTCCTATCCGAAGATGAAAAATCATGCGAACAATATTTTATGAAAACGCATCGAAGAGATGCTGACGGTAGATACATTGTTTCAATGCCATTGACAAGTCAGGTAAAAGAGTTAGGTGATTCCAAAAGTCAAGCTCTTCAAAGATTCCTAAGGTTGGAAAAAAGATTATACTCCGATCCAATATTTAAAGAACAATATTTTGCTTTTATAGACGAATATATATCCCTTAACCATATGAAAAAGATTGAAAATCCAATAAATGATAATCCGAATTTTTATTTACCTCACCATGGAGTCTTAAAACCATCTAGTTCCACGACAAAATTACGCGTTGTTTTTGATGCTTCAGCAAAGTCATCGTCTAATGTTTCCTTAAATGATAGTATGTTAATAGGTCCATCCGTACAACAAAATTTGTTTGATATAATTCTACGTTTTCGAAAACATCCGATAGTTTTCACTGCTGACATAGCAAAAATGTATCGGCAAATTAAGGTCGAAACAAACCAAACCAAATTTCAACGCATTTTATGGCGTTTTAATTCAAACCAACCAATTGATACATATGAACTGCAAACGGTAACGTACGGAACCGCTTCAGCACCGTACTTAGCGACCCGAACTTTAAAACAATTAACTGAAGATGAAAAAGTTAAGTTTCCTTTAACGTCAGAAGTCGCGAGTAAAGATTTTTACATAGATGACGTCCTGACAGGTGTACAGACACTTAAGGAGGGTCTTAAATTGCAAAATGAAATGATTGAGCTTCTAGCTTTAGGAGGGTTCAAACTTCACAAATGGTGCTCAAATTCTGAACAATTGTTAAAAAATATTCCAAAATCAGATAGGGAAATTTTACACACAGATCAATTTAGTTCACAGGAATCCATGAAAACATTAGGGTTATTATGGAAACCTAAACAAGACCTGTTTTATTTTAATATCCAACCTATAAATGAAAACCAAATTTTAACTAAAAGATCCATCCTTTCTGACATTGCTAAAATTTATGATCCATTAGGACTTTTGTCTCCAATAACTATTTCTGCCAAAATTCTCATCCAATCAACTTGGAAAATTCAATGTGATTGGGATGACGAAATACCATTACAATTGTCAGATTCGTGGAATCAATTTCGTACCCAATTACCGAGTATTAAAGAAATTAACATAAATCGAGGTATAATTCCAATCGACCCAATCCGCATTGAGCTGCACGGTTTTTGCGATGCATCTGAAAGAGCATATGGTGCATGTATATTCCTGAAATGTCTCGATGAAACTAAGAAAATTCATGTGAACTTGGTATGTAGCAAAACAAGAGTTGCTCCATTAAAAGTTGTGTCACTTCCTAGATTAGAATTATGTGCGGCGTTATTACTTTCCAGACTTATGGTTTCGGTTGTAAGGTCATTAGAACTAAAAGTAGATAAAATAGTTTTATGGTCTGATTCCACAGTTACTCTGCAATGGTTAAAAATTTCACCACATAAATTAAAAACTTTCATTGCAAATCGTGTAAATGAAATCCAAGAGTTGACCCAAAATTATGAATGGAACCATGTTAGTTCAGTCAATAATGTTGCCGACATTATTTCCCGCGGTATATTTCCCAATGAATTAAAAGATCTGAAAAATTGGTGGTTCGGTCCCAATTTTCTTTATTCCGATGAAGGTTTCGAAATTTCCAATGAGGATAATGAAACGTCCGAATTTGATCAATCGTTATTAGAATTAAAACCAGAAGAAACCCTGTCCTTCGTTTCCAAATTAGAAAATTTTGACATTTTTAACAAATATAGTTCATTAGACAAACTTTGTCGTATTATTGCATTATGTTTCCGATTTTTTACCAACTTAAAAGATAGCTCAAGTAAAAATGTAGATTTTTTATCAGTTTCCGAGATAGATAACGCTTTGATCAAATTAGTAAAACTTGTTCAAATTTCCAAATTTAATAGTGAAATAAATTATTTCATTTTAAATAAGCCACTTCCAAATAATAGTAAATTAAAAGGCTTAAATCCATTCCTTGATGATTACCAAATGTTAAGAGTGGGTGGACGATTAGCTCATTCTGACTACGAATATGATGTTAAACATCAGTTATTGTTGCCATATGATCACCCATTCACTGAATTAGTATTTTGGAACGAACATCGTAAAAATTTCCATTGTGGTCCACAATTGCTTCTGTCAATAGTTAGGCAAAGATTTTGGCCGATTAAGGGTAAATTTTTGGCGAAAAAGATTGTCAGAAAATGTGTGACATGTTTTAAAATGAAACCAAAATGCTCCCAACAAATTATGGGTCAATTGCCAGCCGAACGAACCGCACCGAGTAAACCATTTAGCACAACAGGTGTTGACCTGTGTGGTCCATTTTATATTAAAAATAAATTCCATCGGAAAAGCCCTTTATTTAAGGTTTATGTAGCTACCTTTATTTGCTTTGTGACCAAGGCAATTCATTTGGAAATTGTGTCAGATCTCACTTCTGAATCATTTCTTGCTTGCTTGAAACGATTTTTGTATCGCCGTGGGAAATGTGTTACCTTGTGGTCAGATAATGCCACAAATTTTGTGGGGTGCAATAATGACCTAAAAAATCAAAAATTATTTTTAGGTAAACAAAATTTAGATGAACAAATTATAAATTATTGTGCAATGAACCAAATAGATTGGAAATTCATACCCCCCAACGCTCCTAACTTCGGAGGGCTATGGGAGTCCTCAGTTAAATCATTAAAATTTCATTTAAAGCGAGTAACCTGCAATCAAGTTTTGTACTATGAAGAGTTGAACACCTTAATTATTCAAATAGAGGGAATACTTAATTCACGTCCGTTGTCCATTATGTCCTCTGATCCTTCAGATCCAGAACCATTAACTCCAGCTCACTTTCTGACTGGAGGAAAGATTTTAGCTCCACCGGAAAGATTATACGATAATATACCTTCCAATCGATTAAAGGCTTGGAAAAGAATTGAACAATTGACTCAGTCTTTCTGGAAGAGATTTTCTATTGAGTATGTACATACGTTGCAGGAACGTCATAAGTGGAAAACTTCCGAAGATAATCTAAAATCAGGTGATATCGTCTTGATATCAACCGAATCCAGTCAACCAACTCATTGGTTAATGGGTAAAATTTTACATGCCATTCCTGGCAAAGACGGCAAATGTCGAGTGTTTGATATAAGAACTCAACGGGGTAATTTCCGGAGACCAATCTCCAAGGTTTGCAAATTGCCAATTGACAATTAAACATGTTTCACATAACTTACCATTATTTGTTTGACGATTGTAAACAATTGTCACTAATTCATGATTTGAAATGCGAGCCTTTCAAGGGGGCCGGGATGTTCGAGTTCATTTTATTATTAGTCATAAGTTTTAGTTTGCCGGGTAATTTCCTGGTGAAATATTTCCTTAGTTAAAATTAAAATGTGACGGGTCTATTACTGGTAATAGATTCCACTTACAGAAGAAAGTGCAGTTAACAAGTTTTTGTTTTTTGTCAATACAAAGGCATAATCAAAGTCTAACGGATTTTGCTTATTTATTTTCCCCTTGTTTTTAAGTTGACGCTACGCATACGTGCAAATCAATTTGTCTATTTTGCTTTATGCACAATTTTTTCCTATTCGCTACGCTGTGGTGAAAAGTGAAGTATATACAAATACTAATGTATTTTATTATGTAAATAATATTTTATAGATTTAAGAATTTTTGTGAAATCAAAATTTTTAGTTATTATCAAACAGTCAAATAAAGAGGAGCAAATAAAAAAATTATAATTTAAATTAAATTAAAAAGTGGTTGGCGTCCAGTTATTTCCTAGGAATATCCATATACAGTCCACTACACACCAATTCCGTATGAAGAATTCTTCCCACGGAATTTAAGTTCAGGTACACGACGATTGAGGTTATCCTTTCCAAAAAAAAACCAGCTTTAATCCATGCATGGTCCTTAGAGTTAGGACAAAAATCCATCATCCAAAACAAGTACTTTGGTACTTAAAAATTGAAAGTATTATCTTTAGTAGACTCAAAATTTGATTCGAATTATAATTGAATTGAAAATAAAATTAAATTATTATGTTGTTTTTGGAATAAATATTCAGTATCTATTTTACGAATAAATTATAGTAGATTATTGTATATGTAAACTAAATTTGTTATTAATTAAGAGTTCTGTATACACAAAAATACATTGACACGAGTCAATACTTATATCACGAGACCGAAGGTCGAGTGATATAAATTGACAAGTGTCAATGTATTTTTGTGTAAATACAGAACGAGTTGTATAACAAATTTTGTTTACATATCCAATATACTGTTTTAATGCGTAGGGGAGAGGTAGTTGCAAAGAGAGAATATTTTTTCTTCTCATTTTTTCTCATTTTTTTTTTTGTATTTGGCTGTATTGAAATATTGTGAGAGATATTATGTTTGTTTCGGTATTACGTAATATTCAATACGAAACATCTAAATGATTTCATTATTTACGCTGATGCATCTAAATTTTTTCATTATATACGCTGATGCATCTAAATTTTTTCATTATTTACGCAGATGCATCTAAATGATTGCATGTGTATTGACGCATATAATACTCCATTTAGTGATCTAAATTCTATAGCACTAAATACAACATAACGATCCCCAACGCATTAAAATTATTAACAGAAAAAAATATGTGCATAAAATAGAGCAAGAAATGTTCAAAAATAAAAATAAATTTTTAATTAGTTATTTAGCGAGTAGGGATACCATATTTTGATCTCTTTAAAAGAGACTAAAAGACTAAATTTTTATTTTTTGGCAAATATCTCGAAAACGGTGCGTTTTACAGCATTTTTGAGGTTGTCCGACCTTCGGTTACCATAAATCCAACTTTAAATTATCTATTCAAAAAGACCTAGAACTTGAGAAACTATCAAAGTGTTACTGAGATATTGAATTTTGAAAAAAAAAAAAATAAGAAATTCTTCCGTAGAATTTATCATTTTTATATTTTTCAAAACTCAGTAGCTAAGTAACCCTTTGATAGTTTTTCCAGTTCTAGGGCTTTTTGAATAGGTAATTAAAAGTTGGATTTATGGTAACTGGTCGGATAACCTCAAAAATGCTGTAAAACGCACCGTTTTCGAGATATTTGCCAAAAACTACAAATTTACTCTTTTTGGTCTCTTTTAAAGAGATCAAAATATGGTATCTCTATTCTCTATTAGCGAGTGGAGTAGGTTAGATGCATCCAGCTTTAATTTATTTAATTAAAACAAGTAATTTAGTTGAACATGATTGCTTTGAAAAATGTCTCCAAACTCAACTTAAAATGCAAGGACATTAAGCAATTATTGAGAGGTTCATAACTTCATAAGCCAGTTAATAAATCAACATACTTTTGTATAAGAAAAAATCAAAATAAATGGTTTTTAATAAATGTATGATGCCTTAGATATTTTATTTAGATCATATCACATGAACTTTATCTCTCATTTATATAATAGATTGAATTTGCCTATTACGTACATTAAGTTGACGACAATTATAAAATATCTTAATATTAAAACTATCTTTTATAATAAAAGTATAGTACAAACGATTATTTTCATTAATATTAGTATTAATATATTTAATATTCCTACTTCACTTCATTTTCTTTTTGTTTTTAGTTTATTTACCTACAATAATAATATTATTGTTTGTTTTACAATTCTTAATTTTTCCCAACATTTAAAACAAAGTCAAACTCTCATTATACAAAACTCTACAAAATTGTCATTTTTTGGGGGAAAAAAACTTCTTGTTAAAATATGTATTTTTTTTCTTTTTATTAAATCAAATAAAAAAAAATAATTTTTAAGGAATTTGAAAGTCATCACTGACTAAAACACATTATAGGTAGCTTTTCACTTTTTTTTTTTTTATTTTTTTTATTCTTTATATTTTTCAAATATTTGCCATCATGTCATTCAATGTGATTGAGGCATACCAATGAAAATTGCAGAGAGCATATATTTTTCATGTTTACCATTCAGCGATTTTTCATTTTATAAGTTTTCATGTATATAATATTCATTTGAAAAATATTTTCATAGCACATGAAGATAAAATTATTCTTTCAATGGAATTTTATTTTTTTTTTTATTTTTTGTTCTCTAATTTTTGTTCGCTACATATTTTCATTGCTCCTACTGTACTACTACTGTTTAAAATCATATTTAAATGTGTTAAATTCTAATTTTTGGTTTTTGTTTTCTGTGGAATGTATGTATAAAATGTGTACAGAAAATAATAATAATAATAATGAAACAAAAAAAATAATAATAAAACATAATGTGCTTATTTTGAAAAAAAAAAAAAAAAAAAACGGAGAATTAATTAAAATATGTGAATAGTTTTGGTTAAGGTTACATTCAATGTTTGTTTGAATATTTTTTCTCCAATTGATTGAAAAAAAATGCTTAAAATTAAAGGATTTGCTTGAAATTACAAAAACAAAATCTCTTAGGAAGGATGTTTTATTCGCGAAATTAAAATAAATTCGTTCAATTAACTTATCGATGCGTGAAATCACTGAGATTGAACATAATGTTAATGCTTTAAAGATAAGCACCTAATTCTTTTTTATTGTTTGTTTTAAAACCGAATATAACTTCGATATATGAATAACGCATATAAGCTAGCAAGAATTTAATTTACAAACACAAATTTTGTAATAACCTGAGATATAATAATGCATCTATAAAATGGATCATTATAAAAGTATATATCTACTGTAAATAGCAGAAGATTTTTTCTCCCTATATGTATAATCTAATCTCATTAATAATTATATATATATAATATATGAAAAAATGAATTAAGAAATGGAGCAAATTTCTTTTATTTCTTTTCATGATGATACATTTATTTCTATAATTTTCCATTAAGGTAATAAAATTATATGGGAAAAGGTAAAAAGTTTTTATATTGCTTTTTGCTATATACTAAAATACATTTATTTTTTGATATTAGCAACCTAATTATAGGATTCCAGAACTTTTATTTGTAATTATTATATATAGGCTTGAATATGATGTAGAAAATTAATTTTTTTTTTTACTCTCTGACAAATAGAAATAAAAACGGACAAATAAAATGTGTCTGTATATATGAAAAAAAAAAACACAAACCTTGTAATTACTTGAAGAACCACAATTTTATAAAATTTTCTATCTCTAATAATATTTTTTATTATTTATTTAATTGTTTAACATACATTTATTTACATTTATATAACTTAATTCACATGTAAGTTGTAATAATCATTGTTATAGAATTAACTAACAGATGATCTGTCTTGGAACGTCTTTGCTGTAAGGAATTATTTTACTATCATAGGTGAAATGTATATAATACACATCTGGATCTTAGAGATTAAAATAAACCGCTTACCTAGTCAGAGAGACTTTAATGAATGTTACTATAACTTTTGAGTAGGTACTAGGACTAAAATTAAAAGATCATGAAATGTATGTAAATAATGAAGCTTAAAGGTATTTTATAATTTATAATTTTTATTTCAATTTATTTATCTATTTATCTATCAGGAATAAAACAATTACACAGCAGACATATATAAAATTAATCAAGATAAAAATATATGAAAATGTACGAATAAAATTCGTAATAAAATACACGTATTTTTAAATAGAATTCATAGTAAGGAAAAAAATGAATAATAATACAAAATTCAATTATAAATTCATTGATCTAAAAATTGATATAATGTATTGATAATCAATCACCATAATCAGTCAGACATTTACAATTATAGGTACAGCATTCAGAAAGATAAGTTCAAAAATTGTTTCATAAATCTAGACAGATTAAATAAGAAGTGTAGATTTAGAATTGGAATACAATTTGTTTCACTTTTATGTTTTTTTATGATTCTATATTTATAATTTTTTTTAATCTAGATCAATTAATAAATTTATTGTGCAATAATAATATTAATTTGATTATTTGGTTTTAATATAGTATTGAATAAAAAAAATTTACGAAGGTAAACAAATTAATAATATAACACAAAATTCAATCTATAAACTATTTTGAAATTGTGTACTATTATTCGATATGTCAAATTTAAGATCATGTAATTAAAAAGAAGATAAACTAATAATAATAGATAATTTGTAGGACTTTTTCAACTATATATACTTCTAAAATCATGCATATAGGTATTATAAATGTATAGTTCTAAGTAACATATGAAAAAAACAAAATTGTTTTTCAAAAACTAAAATGTTTCAAAGAAAAGACTGGACTTTCAAAAAAAAACTTGTACCTGTATTTTAAAAGTTCATTTCGAAAGTTTATTAAATTTTTTTTTTTTTATTTGAAAGTGGAAAATTGTTTATTATAGGATTTTTCAAAGTTACAGAAAGAATTGCACTTAAAAAACCAATCAATACACAAACCAATTGAATTTTTCACCAATTTTTGTTTTTTAATTTTTTATTTTTTTTTTTTGTTTTTTGTTATTTTCCTCAATAAGTTGTTATGTAATTCAAAAAGAAATTGCATTCTTATTCATAAAATTTTCCAATTATTTCCTGTCCATTTTTTTTCGAAAGTTAAAAAAATAATGTGAAAAACTTTAAAAAAATAAAAAAAAGAAAAAAGTTTTCACAATTTTCTATTATTCTCTTATTTTCAATGAAGCATTTTCATTTCATTGTTTGAATTCTATTTTTACACATTGTAATAATTTTTCTATTGGTATTAGGTAACTTTTTTTGATGATTATTTACCTGATAACTTTAAAAACAAATTTTGTAACTTTTATTTTTAGAAGATTTTATGCACATAACCTAAGGTATATTTTTTGGCTAGATGAGCCCTTTGGGCTCATAATATAAGCTACTATAACATATAGAGTTCGTTGAAATTTTCGAAACAAAATGGTGTGGGCCGGCGGTCATCTGAATAAGATATATTAATGATAACTTTATAGAAAATTGTACAGATGCATGTAGTTATAATTTATTCCATTCTGAGCCGTCGTTCATTAACGAGAAATTATTTTTTATAATGCCTGGGTTATTGTAAGTGATCAAACGGAAGAAAATAGATAATTATGTTTTTTATCAAAGCTCCTGATCATTGTGTTGTGAATAAAACAAAATATTTTGTTGATAATTTTCATTACAAAAACGGAGAAAATTATCATTTTTGTTAATCTATTTTGACAAAAATCAAAATTTCAAAAGATTCCCGTACAGTTGCCCAAATGACATTTGACACTCTGACATTTGCCCACGGACATTTGCCAATCTGACATTTGACCAGTTTTATAATTTAACAAAACTTATACTCAGCTAAAACAAAACTTTTTTTTTTGAAAAAATTTACCTATAAAGTTGGAAATAAATTTGTTTCACTTTGGAAAAGGTGTGAAAAGGAACGGGGGACTCAAATATCGGATAGGGAAATGTCAGATTGCCAATGTCATTTGGGCAACTGTCTGCCCCCTTTTTAAAAGAATAACATGTTTTTTTCATATTTTTTCCTTTGATTTCATATACTATTTTTGATTCTGTATTTTTATTATTCTACACTTAGGTAAGGAGACAATGCATAAAACCCAGTCAATTCGATAATCTTTTGAATTATTATTACACATTTTAAGAATTTTAACGAACTGTCTGTTGCTCTTTTAATGTAATTAAAAAATAAAGTTTCAAGTGTCAATTGACCACAAACTTCAGCGCTTTATCATTTCGATTTAACCTACTGTCAGTACCATTAATTTTTTTTTGTATAAAAAAAAATATTTCATAGTTTTTTCTAAGCAATTTAATGCTTATATGATTTTTTTGTGTGTTGAGTTGAAAACATTATAAATGTACGTACCTACATATGTAATGTATATATATATATATATTTCTAAATTCTTTCTGCAACTTTAATATACACAACATAGGTTTTCTTATATTTTTTTCTTTAATATTCTCATCTATAAACTATCAAACTTTTAACAAAGAAGCAAAAAATAGAAAAAAAAGTTCTTACAATGTTATTCAAATGGAAAAAATTATAAAAGAAAAATGGTTTTTAGTACATAACCAAAAGTTTTTTTCTTTTGTATATTATTTTTTATGATATAGAGGTCGTTTTCATGGGAAAACAAATAATGGAAAAGATCAAGAAAGAAATAAATACGGTTTTCATATCATAGTATGAAGAAAAAAAAAAAAGTTCTTAGAAAATTGTAGACCTATGTAATAATCTTAGGAAAAAGCATTAAGGTGAAAAAAAACAATTGTCTAAAATTATAATCCTAAAAATATATTTCACATTTATTTCAAAAATTAAAAAAAAAAAATGTTTTTTAAGTACTTAAAAGCATAGTTGAAACTAATTTTACTAAATGACAGTAAAAGATTAGTTAGTTCAAAGAAGAATCATTCCCATCGTTATACTAAAATACATCTTAAAATTATAATTATGATTAGATGCTAAATGAAACATAATTCATTTTCTACCAATTATCATCACTAAAATAAGATAACTATTCTTTTTTATTTTTATTTCTGTTTATAATGAGAGAATAATTATTTTTATTAGCCACTATGATGAATTTTCATATACAAGTAATAAAACTTCATACACAAGTATATAGTATAAATATTCAACATTTTTATTCAACTGCAGATCATAAAGGGTTATTCGATATTATAAGAATAAAGTAATAAATAACAACTATGCAGATTGTTTTAGATGTAAAATTGGAAAAATATCAAATTGAATAAGCATAATTTTTATTTTATTACATGTTCATATATAATAGAGGTTATTTTGTTTATTATTTGTTTTTTTTTTTTTTGTAATATTTCGAAGAGAATTTTCTTAAATTCATAGAGTTAAGAAAACAATATTTCATATACAATATAACATTATATAAAACATCAGATTTGTGATCTGTTAATAATTAATTTTACCAACAAGTATATGTGCTTTAAGAGCTATCTTGGAAAAAAAAAACTTATAATTTATACTTAAAATAACTATTATTTAGATTAGACAAATAATATTTGTTTTATTTCAAGCTCTTTGACTTGTACGGGAATATTTATTTAAACCGAAACTTTTTTCGATTTTATTTGTTTCAATTATTGAAGACTTGAGTTAAAATCTTTCCACAAATTTTGGAATATTATGTCATATTGTGTGGAACCTTATATCTGATGTATGTAAATGTAATTTTTTTGGTTAAAAAAAAAAAAAAAAAAAAAAATTGACAAATAGTTAAAAGTTTTGGCTAATTCATTTCACCGTTGGGCAGTACCTATTTTAATTTTTCTTTTGCAATATATAATTCTTATTACCGTGAATTTTGTTGTAATTGTTAGGAAGTTGAAAAAAAAAAAAAATATAAAAATTTCATATAATTTTTTTTTTTTTTTTCATTATTAGAGAAATACAATGTGTTTCCCAAGTTTCCTCATTTTTTTTTTCTATGCAATTTAACTACATTATTTTTTTTTCTTTTATGTGTCTGCATTTATGCCGATTATGAGGTCGAATGAAGGTTTTCTTTAATTTTTTTTTTCTAGTTCATTCCCAATTTTTTTATTTTTATTTTTTTTTTTATGGATGTTGGTAAGTTTTCTTTTTTTTTTTTATAACGTTTTATTCAAATGCGGAAAATAAAGAAAAGTTTTGAGTTTCAAGTTTTTAATGGATTTTTTATGATGGTAACTTTTGAAAAAAAAGTAAAAAAAAAAAGTGAAGAAAAGTCTTAATGGATTTTAACTGGAATAAATGAATTTGCTCTGCTTACCGTGCAATATATATCTATATACTATATATATATAAAATATATTTTACTTTAAAAAAGAAATCTAATTTATATTAAAATTAACGTTAATAATGATAATTATAACAAAGATTTCTTCAGATTTTAATAAATTTTTTTTTTAATAAAAAATATTCTTTGATATAAAATTCCTTTTTTAATTTTTTTTTTTTTGCGAATAATATTTTGTTTATAATTTTTTTTCTGAACTTCTAACTACGTTTTATTTTAGTTGATTTATCTCCTTTTAAATATTAAAAAAGGATTCAAGCAAGACTATTTAACGAATTTAGGAACTTGAACTTGTAACTTGAGGTTTATACTAAGAGGATAGACATGCCAATCATAAATGTCAAATAAATATCTTCAAATTTTTTATTAAAATTCTTCAAATAAACATTACTTTCTTGATTTTTCAAATATAAGTTACTGGGATCAGAGATTAAGATTTTAAATTTCATGGTGCTAATAAAATCGTTTATCCAATCTCAATGGAAAGAAGAATAATACCTAAATAACACCTAATATATATATATTTTTTTCAGATTTACATTTTTGATTATCTTATCTTATCTTCACATTTATTCTTATTCTTATATTTCTTTGTAATATAATTTTTTCAACTTATAATTTTAAGGAAGATATTTACAAATAACCTTTAGCTGAAGTAATAAATATTTAATAAAATAAATTAATTTTCATTCATTTGTACATAATAAACAATAAAAATTATATATATTTTATTAGAATTATTTGATTTTTTTAAATTTTATTTTCAATTTTGCATAGTTGGTTCAGTGTTTTATCCGTTCTTAAATATCAGCACGCTTGGTTGTTCACATCAAGTGAAAGCTCAAAATGTTATTTGCATTAACGCAAAGCTCAAAATTATTTTATTTTATCAGGTCCTCCGATTTGTATACGAGAATGAATATAAATTTTTATTTTTTATTTTATTATATAGAAAATAGCTTAACCTTAATCCTTAACTTTTTTTTTTGTTCTTTATTTTTTATTTGATTTGGAAATTTATTATTATTTTTTTTTTGTTTTTTAACAAAAATTTGATCTTTTAAGTTTAATAATTTATTTTTTTTTATTTTACTCTATAAATAAGATGGTTTTTATTGCGTCACCAAATAAAAAAAAAAAAAGAATTGTTCTTTCAAAATAAATTATTTTTGTAATTGCATTAAAGCTTTTAAATTCAAGAAATGTCCATTTATTATAATGATCTTCCTTTCTTCTTTAAAAAATATGTATAAATCAGTTGACCAAGTCTGAAAAGTTTTTCTTGTATAAAATCCAGGAAGAAATAGTTTTTCTCCATTCTGAGCATACTACATACATATTATATATATATCTACGTATTTATTTGTTTCTTAAAATGAATGCGATAATAAAAATTAAACTATTGTTTTTGAATTTTTATTATAATTTTTTTTTTTTGAGTTTTGTGTTAAATTTTATTATAGGAATGGAAATTATTTCGATAATTTTCTTGGAATTTAAAGGTAATTATAATATGGTAATATGGTCCAATCTTGTAGATTATGTGAAGTTGAAATTATAAAAAGTTGGAATTTATTTTTAATTTAACAGATTATAAGGATTAGAAAGATGATATCGTGAAGTAAATAATTTCCTATTAAAATGTATTAGTAAAATAATAATTTCTATAAAAATTAAGTAAATTGTATATATTATTATGTACACATGTAATGTTGATTAAAAATATCTATATTTCGTATTCTGAGACATTTCAAATTTACATTATAAATTTATTGAATATTAAATTGTAACATAGCAGGTATCAACTATGGGTTGTTGTTATTTTTTTGTTATAAATGTTGTCCCAAAATAAATAGAATCGTGACCACACAAATTTAATAGCAGTAAACTCTGACTAACCTGCAACTTCAGACTTCTTTTAATATGAACAATTGCATAAAAAAAAAATTAAAAAAAAAAAACTATTCATTGCAAACCATTAATTTTTTATGTAGATTATTTTTTTTTATATTAGAAAAAAAAAATTTCTGCTTGCTTAATTTTTTTCGCAATTTGTGCCATTTGAAATATTTTTCAAATTTAAAAAAGGATTTATTCAAGTTTTTGTATTTTTCTTTTGGTTTTTTCTTTTTTTTTTTTAAATATATAACTTCTATATAATATACATTTAATATATATGTATATAGTTCTCTTCCTTTCAGTTAGTCTGATTATATTTTTAGTTCATCCTCGTATCCTTTTATTTCACGGTTCTTTTGGTTTTTCTAATAAAAAATATTAAGCTATTTTCATTTGCTTTGAAAGAAAGAAAGAAAAAAAGTTTTCTTTTTTTTTTTTCCTTGAATTAAATGTATTTTTTTCTCTATATTTTTTAAGGATTACTTTGATTTTCTGTTTTTCCTGTTAACTTTATTATTATTATTATTATTACTATTATTATTATTATTATTACTATTATTATTATTATTTTTACTTTTTAATACAAATTCTATAATAATATTAAGAAAGTTCACGTTATTGCACAATTTGTTAAAAGTTTCCTATTCAAACTTTGATTATTGTTACACTATTCTAGCGAAAATAATAAATTTTTGTTTTTTTATTTATAATTACATCAATTACTTTAAGAAATGTCCTTATTTTTATATTTAATAGGTTAAATATAAAATAAAATAAAGATTATACCATTTAACTTATTTTGAAATGATTTTTCATTACATTATGTATAAGGGACATAATCTTGCTTATTCTCCTGACATTACTAAGTGAAAACATATATATTTTATTGTATGTTTTTCGAATATCTTAAAATAATGTAATATTACAAACAATCTAAAATATAACATTCGAATTTTCACATAACTTTTACATTTGTTGAAAATAATGAATTTATAGTTTGCAGACTTTGTAACTTTCAGAAATAGCAAAAAATGCTTAGAAAAGTTATAAATAATTTTAGCCTGATATTAACGTCTTAATTACAAAATTAATTTTAAAATTAATTTATTAACCTCAGTTGAAAAAAAAACAAATTATAATCGTTTTCTATAATTTTACTTATTAGCGATATTTATATATTTGCATCGTTATATTTTCACTCGTAAGCTTTTCGGCACTGAGTTTCTGTTTTAGTTTTTCGAAGTTAAAATTAATAAGGATTAATAAGGATCTTAGAAAAATATTCACACAAATTTGAAAATCATTCGACAGCTCAGTTCAAAAATTTATAAAAAATAGCGCTTTAACAAAAATTCTCCTTTCAAGAATTCAATAAAAACTAAAAATATTTTACACGAAAATTAATTTATTATTTTTATTGCAGACAAATGAAATTGATAAATATAAAAATTAAAGATAATTTTTATGTAAATAATGTATGTATAACAATTCAATATTTATTTTCTTATTCCTTCATTTTAAAATTGATAAATTAATTTTTTTTTTTCATTTAATTCTTAAAGCTTAACTTATCAAATATTTTCATTTTCCTTTTAAAAATTTCCATTATCAATTTTCTCATACCTTTAATGAATATTAATATTTTATTATATTTTCCCTGGTAAAAAAAGGTCTAATACCGAACAAAAATTATACATATATATATAATAAAATATTAGAAGCAAATTTTTCCTTTACCATATTTTCATCAAACCACATTTTAGCTTAGAAGCAGAAAAAAAAAAAAAACTGAATGTTAAGGTATAGGATGTCATCATTTCCGATATCAGTTAAAAATAATATTATGCACTTACATAATATGAATGAATGTGTATATGTTGAAAATATTTTATGTGCCTTGAATATAACCTCGCAAAAATGAAGGTGCAATTGGCAGGTGCAATAAAAAAGAGAAATGTGGTTATTCATATAAATATCATTATACATAGATTACATTATATATAGTGTTATAAATATATAATTGTACATATATACATCATGATTTTATTTTAGAGAGCATTTGTGGGTGTTTGAAAATTCAATTGTGGACATTCAATTAAAAATAATAAATTGGCCAGTTGAAAGTCGGATTTTGTAGCTTTAAATGTTAAGTTGAATGAGTTGACATGACACAAACAAAAAAAATTTATAATTTTATAATCAAAAAGTTAAGTTTAATGAAGATTTTGTAAGTTTTGGATTTATGCTTTTAAAATATTGACTACAACCTATATTTTTAATACATAATTTTTCCTGTAAATGGTCTATATACAGATCTTAATTGAATGACTTAGACAAAATAAATGTATGTAACAGATTTTATGAACATTTAGAGGATATTATATTATAATAATTTTTTTTTTTTTAATATTGCATTCACGTGATATAAATTTTATTGATAGATTTTATTACGGGGTCGCAAATGTGAAGAGGTTAATTTGTTAGCACGTCAATTGCATATTGGAGACATTCCATTCTGGTTGAACGATTACAATTGGCATTTAAATCAATCAATTGTATTGTTGATTCAGTTCAGAAGCAATAGAAAATAATTTTTCCATTTTTTTTTTTGTTCATAAAATTGTAATAATAATATTTACCCTTTAGTTAAGCAACTAACATTAGTATAAAATGGAAAATTTATCAGTAAATAAACTTAAAATATTGTGGATGTGGTAACTATAAACAAAAAAAATAATTTTTTTTTATTATGGAGGTCGACATTTATTTAATTTTTCATTATTTTAACATACTGAAATTCCAAATAATTCCAAATTAGTAATGTTTGGTTAAACCAATATAGCTATATGAATTTCATTAAAAATGTTTTTTATATTTTACTAGTCGAAATACCCGGCTTCGCACGGTAGTTCCGAGCTTATATTTATATCAAAACACTTTAATCCAGATTTTGTGCACTAAAAAAACCGAATTTCAAAATTTGTTAAATATCCACTTCCCCGGTGCCTTAACACATCCAGTCTTCTAAATAGTCGATTCGGGTCCAACGCTATAATATTTTACAGGAATATACCTAAATTTCATTTTTTGCACTAAAAAAACAGAATTTCAAAATTTGTTAAATAGCCACTTCCCCGGTGCTTTAACACATCCAGTCTCCTAAATAGTCGATTCGGGTCCAACGCTATAATAAATACCTAAATTGCAAAACCGCCTTCTAAGATAGCCCCCCGTCGGTGCCTCGGATCAAAAATATAACCAAACGGGTCTCTAGGCTCTTTATTTTCAAAATTTTAAAATTTCGAAATTTGTTGTATAGCCCCCCAATTGAGCCCTGGGACGGTCGGTTTAGGCGTGATTGAGGACAAAGGACAGAGAAACAGAGAAACAGAGAATTTTCATTTTTATATATTAGATATAATAATTATAATTTTGTAGCAAAAATTGCTAAATTCTATATGAAACATAAATTTAATTATAAAAAATGTTATTTCGTTATTTTCAACAAGTTATTTTTTTTTTTCGAAAAATCAATAAAATATTGATAAATTCTTATGTATATCCATAAAAGAAAACTATATACTTTCAAAGTTAACAAAAATTATTATATGATTTATAATAAAATATTTTCAAGATTTTTTATAATTTTTATATTAAAACTAATCAATCTCGGCGTGAACGATCTTTCCCCCTAACGTAGTTGAATAAATATATTTTTTAATATCAATTTCCGTTTATCATAAAAACGCATAATTAATTTTATCTTTGAATTTTTTAATCTTTGGATAAAGTAAATGTGTATAAATATAAACGTATGAATTTTATGAAACAGATAAGTGTATCTATCTGACATTATATCATAATTGAAATAGGAACACTCAGTGTAAATTACATTTAGACATTTTAGACTTGACTTAAAATATGTATTTTTATATCAATATCTGTCTATCATAAATAACGCAAAACTAATTTTATCTTTGAATGTTTTTTTTTCTTTGGACCATTAGTATAAATATAAATGTATATATGTATATGGCTATTATGTTTTTTAACTCAAAGAAAAGAATACGTTTGCCCTGTATATTTATTGCAAAATCATAGAAAAAAACTTTCAAAAACTATTAAACTCAATATTTCGACTGTTTACAACAGATTCAGCGGTGATATGTATTGTATTTGTTTTGTGTTGAAAATTACATACATATGTACCTATATGTACATGTTTATTTCAGGTATTTTGTAGAAAAAAAAAAAACTAAACTAAAAATTGATTTTACACTTTTATGATAAAAATATTGTAGTTGACAGATACTACGTCAATAATTATGTGAAGTTTTTTTCCTCCAATTATTTTTTTAACATATACACTCAAAAAAAACTAGGTGCAGAATTAGCTATACAATACAGCAGAAATATTGTAACTAAAATAGGGTTATTTTCGTGTAATATGTTGCTTGAAAATCTTGAATTTATTAATAAATATATGATAATTCGTACAAAAAGTATAGTAAATGCATTGTAGCAAAAGTTTGCTACTCGAAAATTGTATATGTTTTTTTGTAGAATATTTTTGTATACAATATGAGTTTCTGAAATTTCATATGAACAGATATATTATCATAAATAGTAAATTTTGCTAACGCCATTCACTAGTTAGATTGTTACTATTACATAGCTCAAAATATAAAGAAGATATAGCTGCCGCATCTATCTGTTTTTTCAGTGTACACATATGTAATGGTGATTTTTAAATAATTTAATTTGTAAGTATAAGAATGTTTTTTTTTAAACCCGAATTGTTAAATAGAATTTGGTTTTAATTATAAGAATGTGACTATGACATGTGAATTCAATTTCTCAACATTTCTGCTTCTCTTACATTAAAAAAAAATTATTTCAATTATACTGTGTGCATGTGGTTAAAAAATAATTTCACTGAAACAGACCAAAAAATTGTAAGTCATAGATACACTACAAAAAAAAAAAAAATATTAATTAAGATACTGAACTACGATAAATTATTCATAGAATTAATTTTTCAATTCTCTCAAAAAAATGGATTAAAAACTTATTTAAAAAAAAAAAAATTACTATAATTTGATTTATAATTTTTTTTTATTTTCAATTTTAAAACAGATTATTTTCGTCGAAAAAATTCAGGAAAATAAATTTTGCAGACAAAAAAACAGAAGATAGCTTGTTTCACAAAAATAACCCTGACCAAATAAAAAAAAAAAATTACATTTAATTTTTTTTTATTTAAAATTTGTTTCTGAAAGTTTGAATGTTACAAAAAAGAACGAGTAAAATAAAAAAAAACAAAAAAAAATTGGTCCATGTTTTAATGGAATTTATGTTTTAGGTAAAATTGGATGCCATAAATGAAAGGTAGTACAAAGAATGGAAAATTTCCCTTTTTCCTGCACTTTTATATTTTTTTTATTCGATCGAACCAATAAAAAAGTGAAAAAAAAAACCTTGTTATTTTTTTGCATTTAAAATTAGTTTTGGGTTTTTTTTCCTTTTTTCTCTCAATCGATTTGGTTTTTTGTAAAATTTCTGATTGCAAAAAAAAAATGAAAAAGAAAAACTAAAAAAAAAATAAAATTATTTTACATAAAACCAATTCAAAATAATAAAAAAAGTGCAAATTGATTGACACAACAAAGTTTTTGGTTTTATTTTGCAGATTCAAAGTTAAAATAAAATTAGGGTATATGTATGTAGGTATATGTATTAGGGTATATGTATGTAGGTATGTATTTTTTTTTCCGTCTTGTTTAAAATTATTTTAAAAAAGAATATTATGTGAGAAATAGTTTTTGTTTTATATTTTATTTGTTAGAGATTTTTCAAATGTTTTTTTTTTTTTTTTAATGTCAATTTTAGTTTTGTACATAAACACGACGTCACTGTGTATAAAATATTGTTTTTATTAGCCGAGTATAACCTCAAAAATATTTATCTCGCAAAATGTAGTTTATTTTATTCATGGTTAATTTGACCAAAAAATTTTAATTCAAACGGCTTACATAACTATAAAAAATATTATTTGTTTAGAAGTACTACACTACATTTATTTTCAATATATTTGGTTTGGTAAATAATTTTCAAATATATAAATAAAATTGTTCTGTCAAATTGATTGTACTATAAATTATTCTTTAATTATAAGAATAAACTGTAAGAATTATTATATATTTCCTTTAAAAATAATTGTTTTTAAGAAAATTGTTTTATATTGACATTGACATTGTTGTCTGAATTATTTTTTTAAACAGAGAGTTTTAGAAAAAGAAACTTATTAGGCATATATGAAAATAATTTTTGATAGAACCTAGAAATATTGCTAACTTAGTAATTTTGATTTTCTACCAAAAAAAAAAAAATATTAATAATAAATTAATTTTACTTAATGGCAATTTTATAATTTTTAGAAGAAAATTTATACGCTAAAAGTTTTTTTTTTTCGAATACATAATTTCTGCATGATAATTTGCTTCGTTTTTTTAAGATAATAATTTAAAATTTATCATAAAACTTTTTTTTTTTTTTTTATTTTTATTATTATTATTATTAAAGGTACAACATGCATAAATATAAATTTAACATAAATTTTAGCTTTTTAATGTTATTTTTATTAAAATTCATTTTGGTAATTTAAATACGCCTACTTTTATAAGGCAGAGAGCTTTAAATGTACGACAATATAACTTTTAATTTTTTTTTTTTTTTGTTTATCCATAAAAATCATATTTTTATGTTCAGCTTTGGTTTCTCAGAATATAATTTTAATTCAAAAATTTCGAAAAAAAAAAAAAAAAAAAAACGTTCTTTTATTTATTTTATTTTTTTTTTGTTTATCATTTTACCCAGCCAGAGAAAGAGTTTTTCATAAGATCAATCCGTTTATGCGAAACTACATTATCGTTATTGCTGTACATAATAAATTGAATTAAAAAGAAGGATTTGAACCTTTTTCATAATTTTAATACAACATATCTGTATCAATATCTTAATTAGGATCAATTAATTTTTATACCGAAACATATTTTAAAACATTTGATACAGTAATTGAAAACTTTTCCCTTTTCCAATATATTTAGAATAAGAATTATGTTATGTTTAGACCAAAATGTTTTAAAAAAAAAAGTTTTTTTTTTAAGTAAAACAGTGACTGACAGCGATGAAAAAAAAATTAGAAGGATTTTAATGAAGGTTGCATATCCAATGACTTTTGAAATGGTTTTTTTTTAAATATAAAATACCAAGAAATTTAATAGAAAATAATGTTAACATTATTTCATATTAATTTAAATTAAATTCAAATCTTATTTTTCTTTTATTTTGGATTAAAAATTTATTAGTGTTAATTTTATTTGATTTTAATTATAAATTTAAAAACTAGAAATAAAATTTTCATTCCATAGATTATTCGTTTTTCCACCATGAAAAACTGAATTTAATTAAGTATGTGCAGATTTTCTTAGTTTATTCGAAAATTCTTAATTTTTGGTAAACTTTGTCTGTTTTTTTTTTTTTTTTGCTTTTTATATTTCGTGTGTTTGCCGTAAGGGCATTCACATAATAATGTTCAAAATATGTGTTTTATTTATTCTCTTCCCTGTTTCGTTTAAAAACAAAACAACAAAATAAAAATATGAAAAATATTTATTAGATTTTTCCCATGGGGTTTAAAAAAAAAAAAACAGTGTATCTTTTCTTTATTTTTAGCTTTTAATATATGTAAGACTATCTGTGAATTTTTTGGTTTTTTCATTTTTTGAAAGAAAAATTATTCACACAAAATATGAATAAAAATTATAAATTAAATGAAAATCTCTTCTACCAAAAGTTTTCTTATAACAAAACATTGTTTATCAAGATAACAGATTAAGATATATTTATAGGTAGTTTAATAAATGCATATTTATTAAGAAAATTCAATTTTCTTTTGACTATGATGTAACAAACAAAAACATAGAGTTGGCAAGCGATAAATGTCTAGATAATATGTAGATATAATAAATTGTTATTATCGCACCAAGATTTTTGCTTCATAACTGTACACTGATAAATAACACCTTCATCTTCAGTTAAAATAATAATAATAATAAAGAAAGTAGAAATTTTCTTCTTAATAACTAACTATAAAATCAGAGATTTTAAAAAATTATTTCCCAAAAAATTTTTTCATTTATTTTAAGGCTGAATATTTTTTTTTTTTGAAACAAATCCTTATTTATTTTTCGAAGAATTTCCAAAATGTTATTATTATAAGAAAAAGGTAATATTTTCTTAGTGAAAATGTGTTCTTTTTTTTTTTTGTATTTAAATGTTATACACAAAAGAGATTCCCATTACGTGAAAAAAAAAGAAGTAGGTATAGTATATATTTACAAAATACGACTCAATATAACTTTTTTTTGTTTTTTTTTATCTAAAAATTTTCCATTAAAATTTTTAAACCTAATCAGTGCAAAGGATAACAAAATAAAAATTCCAATTCACAAAAAAAAGCAAAAAAAAGAAAAAAAATATATATATATTTTATATACAAAAAATAAAGTTTATTTTTATATATAAATTTTAAGCGATAAAAAAGTTTTTGGGATATTTTTTTTTGTTTTTTTGTTAAATTCGTAAATAAAAAGATATCACGTTTAATGACATTATTTATTCATTAAAAGAATTAATTTTTTGGGATCGAGAATAAAAGTTAAATTTTTTTTTTTCGTTTGCTATTTTTATTTTTTGTAACTTATTGGAGAAAATAATTTCCAGGACAAATTATCTAGTTTTGAAAGTTGGGAAATATTTTTAAAGTATTTAAATGTTTTTTTTTTTTGCATAAAGATTAAGTTCAAATATGAATGCTATTTTTTAATTAATTTATATATTTTTTTTCAATGTTAAAATAAAGAATTTACATGTTTATCAATTTTTTAAATGGATTTGAAATAAACGAGCACTGAATTTTTCTTTCCAATCAAGGACATTGATGGTTAAATATGACATATCTTAGTAGTTTCTTTGATTGTTTAACACGCAATAATACTAACTGTGATTATAAATATAACGATTTAATGATTAGAACAATTTCATTAATTAATTATCTTGAAAAAACTGTCACAGATATTATTATAAAATTGCTGTCATAATATTTCACACAAATTTTGAGATGTTAATGATTAAAAAAATTGTAAAAAAAACGTAAATTAATTAAAAATTAAAAAACTTCTTCGAAATGCATAAAATTCTTTTTTATTAAATTAAATTAAAATTAAAATCATTAAACTCGTTTTGCCCTCAATTCCTTGGTAATGTTAGTTTGGCAAACCTTTGATTGAATAATATTATATACTGCAACAATTCAGTTCAAAAAAGCTGTTCAAAATTTATTACCGAAATTAAATTTAGAAATAAGAATATACACCATTTTCACATAAGATTTAAGTAAAATCGATCTAGTGCATTTCTAATTTTTTTCCTGGTAACCTAATCCTTTTTTCGTTCCAACCCAATCACAAACTATGTTTAATTACATTTTTAGTTTCCTGTTAATTGGTTTGGATAATTCAAACTCTTATTTGGGTCTTCTGTTTCCCAGCTTAATACTGAGCTGATTTAAGCGGTCTTGGTTCCAAATGATAGAGTTCGAGACAAACTTAATTGGGGTTAAAACCTTTGATAACTTTATTTATTGGAAAAATTTATTTCAGAAATTAAACTTATAAATAAGAATATAAATTTTTCAACACTGTTCATGTTAATAATTCCACAAAAAATAAAGAAAATTTATTACAACTTATTACTACTATCCATAGAATTCTTATTTTATATGTATTTATTTCTAAAAAAAAAAAAAAATATATATATATATATTTCATTTTATATTATATTTTATGTACAATATTATATAACTTAGTTTCATTTTGCCCAATTTATTAGCAAATTTAAATCTTTTAATTTGAGTATATAGTAATTTTAGAAATAAATATTAATAGTAATAATGATAATAAGAAAAATGTTATAAATAATATACCTTTTCTTTAATAATTAATCTCTTGAAAATGTTTTATGTTTCCATTAAGTAATAAAAAAAAAAATAAAATAAGATATGAAAATGTTATTAATAAACCTAATTAATCATACTTAAATAATTTAAAAACAGAGAATTTTTTTTTTTACCTTATGCTAAATTTTTTTTTTTTTCTTTAAATAAATAATAGACCTTAATTCTCAGTATTTTACAAATAAAGATATTCTTCATGTTAAATTAATCAAATAAATCAGGCTAAATATTTAATGTTTGTTGGCAAAAAAAAAAAAAAAAAATAAAATAAAGAAAATAACAACAACTGTATATTTTCTTAAAATTTACCCTAAAATGTATCTTATTGTACACGTATTTTTTTTTTCTTTTTACATATAAATAGTACAATGTGAACGTGAATAATTACATAATTCTACTTCATGAAAAGAAAAATTTTATAATCAACAAATAATAATGATTTTTAATTGTATATATTCTTAGTAAATTGTTGTTCTATTATTGGGTTTTTTTTCGGCTGGATTGAGATTTTTGAATCTATATAGTATAAAACATAATAATTTAATGTTTTTGGTCAGTTGAAATTAAAATTGTTCACAAATTTCATATGATTGCTAATATAATTATCAATGCCTTCTTTTGAGAAATTTTGAGATGAACTATATTTTTGCTGAAATGGAACCTAATAAAACATTAAGAGTTTTTCTGTAATATATACCAAAAAATCGATGTTGATGATGAGACTTTCATATTTAGTCTTAAGTTAAGATAGTTTAAATTTTTTTATCTTTTATTAGCATAATTAAAAATACTTATAGAATATAAAATTCGTAATTATGTAATTGTTTATGTATTTAAAAATCACACGAAGTCAATTTCGAAATTGGACGTTGGCATAATAAATTTTAATATTAAAAATAAATATTTCTTTAATTTGTTTTTTATTTGAATATTTCGAAATTATCTAATTTTAATATTTTCGGCTTATTTCTTGGAAGTACGTACACATATAAATTTAGAAGTGCAAAACTAATTATGATGAAAGAATTATATTATTTATAAAAATAAGGGAATTACAAAAAAAAACAAAATTTTCAAGATATACTTATATTCATAATTTTTTATTATGAAAATTTGAAAAAATAAATAGGAAATTATTAAAAAAATTCATTATTTTAATTGCCCTTAAATGTTTAGAAATTATCTTAATTGAGCACAGTAATCTGAATTTTTAATTGAATACGCGTGTTAAGTTTCATCCAAAATAAGAATTTTATTTTTGAAAGAAACTATATAATATTCTGTACCTGAATTTAAAAAATATATTTTAATTTAGATAATTTTATTATTCTTGGGTAGCTCGTCAAAAATTAAACTTAACAAACATATTATATTACAATCAAATGAGTAATATTTGTGTATATATATAAGACAAAATAAAAATCGTAAATTTCCTTAAAATAACAAATATATAATAAGACTAATAATAAATGGTGCAAAATAATTAGTATATACTTAAGAGAAAATTATGAAGTAATTTAATGTAAATGAAACAAAAATATAGGTGAATAATAATTAATTTTTAAGTTTGAAAATAAATTCTATAATCTTCTTAGGACTCAATTCATTTGCTATGTGAAATTATGAATTCAAAATTATGTAAATACCATAAATTAAGTGCAATAAAATTTTTACGGCAGAACAAATTTTTGTGCCAATTTTACATACAAAAGTTAAGTTCGCATAGAGCTGATTTTTTTATTCACTCAACTTTTGCCTTGAGCAAACATTTTACACTCAATTAATTTTTTGAGTTGATAAAATAAATAATTGAGCTCTTTGCGAGCTTAACTTTTTTAAAGTCTGCACAAAAATTTGTTCTGCAGTAGATAAATCTTATTATACTTTATTTATGGTAATACCAAGAGAACTTGTTTCTTTTTTACTGAAAAATCGTATTATTTTAAATTCTTAATAAAATAAATGCATTTGAAGTTTATTATGCGTAATCTGAAAGGTGTAAAAATAAATTTGTGTGTACATGTATTACTATACGATTTATTTTCTAAGAAATACAGAAAAATATAGCATAGAATTTAGCATGAAGAAAATGTCATCGTTGTTTGACATAAAAATCGGCAAAGTTTTAGCGGTTTAATTCATTACAATTCATCGTCATATATATACAAAAAAAAAATCTATATTTATATACAAAAAAAATGTATATTTATATGTATGTAAAAATCTATGTACATTTTTAGTAAATTATAATTTCTTAAAGTGGTACGAATGTATTTTTTGACAATTTGTGTTAGTTTTAAAGTTAAAGAAAATCTCATTTAAAACAAATATTTTTACTAATTCTAAGAAAAATGGTTTCTGTTATTGACTCTGTAAATTTTAAAGTGTTGAAAATTTTTACCTTAAGATATTATGTCTAATAAATAAAAATAAATATACACGTCCATCGTTGTGTAAACAACAATGAAAAAATAAGACATAAGTACATTATACCAAGAATTAATGGAAAAAGAGAAAGGAAAGTAAAAAAGTTAAAATATTTTTTTTAATATTTTCACTTCTAACTACCTAGTTATTACGGTGGTCTTTAAAAAAAAATTTACTATTTTAAGTTATTTTTTTTTCTTAGCTTCAAAAATACGAGAAAATAAATAAAATTAATGGTTTTTTTTTTGTCGAATCTCTCACACAAAAAAAAAGTGTAAAATGTATAACTTTTTATTCGATTTTTATTTTTATTTTTTCTGCTGACGTTTACTGACGTTCTATAAATGACGTACATGAGATACATTATTGTACTTATTTTTTGTGTGAATTGTTTTAAGTTTCGTAAATTACTTTTTAAAAAGAAGAGTATATAAACATCATTAACCTTGTTAATAAGTTTGTGCAATCGCGATCTTAATCCACACAAAATTTAGTTTCAATTGAATGTTCAATTATCCAAATATCTTTTTATTAGAAACAATTTTGACTTGAATTGAAAATACCTTATAATTCAACTTCAAAAATCCACTGAATTTTAACAAAAACCGAAATGCACAAACATAATGTAGAATTTTGAATTCCTAGAAGATATTTTTAGCATAGAGGAAATTAAATTATTAGTGTTTGTCTGTTGGGATTTTTATTTCAGATATATAACTAGCTATACACACATAAATTTCTATCTCTTATTCTTCAATTTCAGAAGGACAAGTTCATTTGTTATTCAAATTTCAAATTAGAATTTCCATTTAAAATTTCTATTAGAAATTATCTAAAATAATTTCTGAAAAGAAAAAATCTATAATTCGTACTCACTCATCTTGATTTTGACAATATTCTCTCATATATATAATCAACATCATTACACATAAATATTATATATAAATGTATATTGTAGTAGGTATATATCTAGGTACGTAAAAAAAAAAAAAAATGAAAACGTTTATCTAAATTTCTATGCAAATGATATCAAATTAAAAAGGAATAGCATCAAAGTGAACATTAAAATGATAGGTACTTCTTTTATCGAAAAATTTTAGTATCACATTCATATCATTTTATTTGTACTTAAATTTTGGGGAAATTGTTTTCTTATAATGTTTTTTTGTGAAAATGATGAATCGGATAGAATTGTTGTAGTAATTTTGTTTTCTTGCATTTTTCTTATATTTAAACTTAAAAGCCAAAGTCAAGCGAAAAAATTAGTTTTATGATTCTAATTAAATTGTTTTTTTTTTTAAGAATTTTAAGTCCTTTTTTGTTTTATTACATATAACCTCAATTGTTCATAAGCTTCCTTCAGTTGACAATAAAATCTTATCGGATCTTTATTGCGTCGGTAATCATTAGTGTTTTTTCTTTTTAATATGATAATGAGAAGGTGTTTGTTTAGGTTATATGTCAAATTATTAGTTTTAAATAAGTGACGCCACTTGTATACTTTTTATGAATTATATAGAATTCAATACTTATTCCTGTTAGCTATAAACATTTAATAGTATAATCTTATAATTTTCGCAATTAATGAATGATTATGATCTAATTAACCCTGTGGTAATTTATTCTTTCGTTTTTTTTGTGAAAACAAATATTATTTTTTCTGAAGGAAAATCAAGAAAAAAATTATATTTTTTTTATTATCGGAATATATTACTATCTACTCCAAAAAATATGGTTACAGAATTTTAATAATCTAATGTAATATATAAAAATGAAAATTCTCTGTTTCTCTGTTTCGCTGTTCCTCTGTCCTGAATCACGCCTAAACCGCTGGACCGATTTGGCTGAAATTTTGAATTTCAGTAGCATTGGGACTCGAGATGGTTATAGGGTACTAGAACTTTTAATCCGAGGCCCCGACGGGGGAGCTACCTTAGAAGCTGGTTTTGAAATTTAGGTATATTCCAATAAAATATAGTAGCGTTGGACCCGAAAAGCGTATTTAAAAAACCCGAGGTTTTGAGTTTCCGCGAAAGGGGCTATGTAACGAATTTTGAATTTCCGTTTTTTTTAGTTCACAAAATCTGGATTAAAGTGTTTTGATATTAATATAAGTTTGGTACTACCGTGCGAAGCCGGGTATTTCGTCTAGTATTTTATAAAAATAACAAATTTTCTGAATGGATATTAAATTCAGATACAATGTTCATGTTAATGGCAAATAAAAAATTTTATAAAAATTATAATTAATCGACATTATTTAACATATATAGAAATTTCCCAAAAGCGATCCGTCCGTCCTCCAGGAATAAGTTGCAATATCTCCTTGGGGTAGATGTGTAATATACTGTATAGTATTGAAAATAATATATAAATTGTTGATAATATAGTATTATAATAATTAATTTTTGTTTTAAATAGAAATTAAGTATAATGTATGGTGGCAGATGACATTTTTTTGTTGTTGTAAATAGTGGTTGTGATCTAGTTATTTATTAAAGTCGAATTGAAATAGGTTGAATAAAAGATTTGAAAAAAAAAAATAAAGTTATTTATCTAATTAATGCACTTTATTAAAGAAAACTATAATTTGAATATAGTTGTAATATAATTTTAACCTACATAAATTGTAAATATACTTATTAAATTGTGGAATTTTTGTTTTTTTTTATCAACAAGTTTTTCATAAAAAAAAATTTATTTTTGTTCTTTAAATTTAGAATTTTATTTTGTTTTTTTCCTTTTTAAAGCTTTTATGCTAAATTGATGGTAGAAGAAGAACCTTAAAAAAAAAAAAGACATATATGTTTTTTATATTCATCGTATGGTTCCTTTAATTTTTACATTAATTTAATGTTTCATTTTCATTTTCCTTTTTTTTTCTTATACACATAATATAATAATATATATGTTTTAATATATATATATATAGTTTGAAAACCTTTCTGAATGTATTTTATAGGATATTTATTTCCTTAAATTCTTGTTTTCTACCGCTCATTTTGTTTATGTGGCAAAAAAAAAATAAGAAAAAAAAAAAATTATGAAAAAGTACTTGACTTAATCTTTAAGAATTCCATAAAAATCTCATTTAAGTTTTTATTTTGTTTGTCCCTAAACATTTAATTTTTTTTTTCTGTGTTCATACCGTTATCCTGGCTCTGTTATCATAAAATACAATTTTATATCATTTCCTTTTTTTTTTTTTTCGTATGCGTATTACGAATAAGTTTTTTTTTTATGTTGTTTTTCCAGAGTTTCCACTTTTTTTTGTGGATAAGAAGACGTACAATGTCTTAAATGTAAAAAGAGGCGGCCGAAGGTGCAGAATATTCAGATGTAATTAGAATTATCTCAACTTAATATATAATAACATATATCTTATTGTTCGATTCAAAAATTAATACTTTTGCTTTAACTTGCACTTTAAATTCTAATATTAGGTCCGAAGATATATTAAAATAAATCAAGCTTTACTCAAACCAACATGTTTGAACTAAAAAATTCATTGTTCATCATAAGGTATATAAAATTTATTATTTTTCTATATACAAAAAGTATCTCATAAATTATTCCATTTAAGATAGTTTGCTTTTAAATAGTTTGTTTTTAAGATAGTTTACTATTGGTTGGTTGGTTATAGTGGCGGAGCCCCTCCACCCGAAGAGTTCCCAATTAGCGCTTTCGCACCATTTTGTTACTACTTCAGTCGTTAACCAAATACTAACTGCGTTAAGACAAGCTAGATCTACCCCGTAGAGTTTATAAATTTCACCACATCTCTGGGTTTGGCTAGGGCTAGCACATCTACATCCTCAAGGACAAATCCCCCTAGTGTGCTATTTCTTAAGCTTGCAAGCTCCGGGCATTTGCAGATAAAATGGACTATTACTATTAATCAGTTTACTATTAATCAGTGAATAACTCCTTCATTGAATAATTCCTTCAATACCAAATACCAATAATATAAAGTAACAATTTTTATCGAAAAACAGACCCCAGTCCCAATCCTTGGAGACAATAGGGGTATGGAAATTTATTAAAACTAGTCGAAATTTGTCCACCATCCGAATTCATTAAAACTTAAAAAAAAAATTTAAATGCATTAATTCTATATGAAAATTATTTAGATTTTATACTATTGGCTGGTTGTGTTTGTTTTTTTATTTTTGATAAAAGACGGAATTTTTATTTATGATGGAAGACAAATTATAAAATACACAATATATCTGCATTCAAATTTATTTAAAATAATTGAAAATGCATTGAAAAGCCCTTTGTAGAAATATTTTCCATGAATTTATACGCAGAAGGCAAAATTCATGCATTCAGAATTGTTGAAGAGAAATTGAACCGTCTATTCAACAAAATTTGGTAAGATCTACGCCAAATCGTCTGTACGAAGTTATTAAACTTTATTGACTGTTTTTATTTTTTTTTTCTGTTACACTAAATAAATAATATAATTTAAGTTTTTGATATTATTAAAACGTATAATAAAAACTATATGCGGTTTAGTTTTATTTTTGCTTCTGAGACTTTAGATAAATATTGAAACGTTTTAATTAAAAAAAAAAAAAAAATTAAAAGACAAACATAAATAAAGCAAAATAATGTACGATTATATTTTTCCTTTGTGTAGTCTCTATATATATAATTTTTTTTTCATCAATAAAAGATATATTTTTATTTACAACAAAATGATGTAAATTTTCAGTGTTCTCTTTGGTCATCGGATGTTTAACGAAACGAAGGAGGGATATGAAAGCAATAAAAACCAGTAAAACTTTTTTTCTTTTTTTTTTTACATAAATGATTGAATTGAAAATCTTTGGAAAAAAAAAAGGGAATAACAAAAAAAAAAAATAGAAGTAAATTGGGCAAAAGGTCGTTGGATCATTTACTTTCAATGTTTTGCGTTATTTTACTTATGATTCAAAAGGCACTTAAAAAGTTTAATTTTATTTTCCCAATTCTGAAGCAAAAACTTAATGTTGTTTTTGGTTTGAATGGTTCTTTTAAGAACTTCGTAATTTATGGGTTTATACTGAAGAAATTTTGTATTCGTTTGCCTTATAATATAGTATATGTATATATGCAAACATATATTTTTTTTTTTTGAACATTTTGGGACAAATCTGCTTTTTCTTTGTTTATAATTCTAACATTTTCATCAATTAAAGATTATTTAGTTTTTTTTTTCTTTATTTTTTATTCTTTTTTAAGACGTAATTTGTTTCTAAAAAACTTAAAAGATTTTAAAATAATATTAAATTAGTTATAGTTTTATTGAAATGTAGACATTATTTTAATTTTTAAGAATTGAGAGAAAAAAATCATGAATCTGATATTTTATGAAATTTTCCCAAAACTATTAGATTATTATTATTTTAATAGTTTCTATAATGACAGTATTGCCCGAATTAAATAGTAGTATTATTAGTAAAGTATAGGAAAGAAAACCATAGGATTAAAATGATAGTGTAGTGCAATGGTTCCCAACCTTTTGAAATATTTGTACCCCTTGATAATGATTTGAATCTTTACGTACCCCTAAAAAAGAGTGCATACAGGTTATAACAAACGGAATAAGAAATTTTAACGCACGTTGTGATTAGATACGCCTCGCTTTGTTAGCACCAAAATTGATCCAGCATCATTGTTTCAAAATCACTGCGAGTTTTCATGTTATTTCTCAAGTCAATGGGTTCATCTTTTGCGTTATCATTATCAGTGTCAACAATCTTGTCTAATGAAATTGTGGAGGCGTTTCTAATCCAATTATCGACATTAAAAGTTGGAGGAATGATACCATCAACTTTTTTTTTGAAGATTTCGTTATGAATTTTAATATACTTATTTAAAATATACACAATTATACGCAATTCACAAAATTTTGGGAATGAAAATTATTAAAAAATTATTAAAATTATGAAAATTATGTGTAAGCAGTAAAAAGGATATACATATATTTTTTTCAATACGAACAGTTCCACGTACCTCTCAGAATTGGTTAACGTACCCCCAAGGGGTCCATGGACCCCAAGTTGGGAATCTCTGGTGTAGTGTGAAAAATTGTAGATTTTGTTTCGTATAATAATTCTTTTGCCACAACAAAACTTAAAATATTATTATGTAGAAAATCTTAAAATAATCATTTTAAGATTGTTGTTATGCTCCGAAATATTTTCAATGATTTAAATTTTTTTCGTCAATTTTTCGCAACAAAAAAATTTGTAAAACAAAAAATCAGTAATATCTAAAAGAATATAGATATATACATTTTTTTTGAATCGAAATACATTGAAGATTCACTTAACATTTTTAAGATAAAAAGATCATTAAGAAACATCATTGGATGCTAAAGTGTAATAAAAAAAAAATTATGTCGAATAAACTAACTTTCAATTAAGAATTTCTTAACACTTTTGAAAACATAATTATTGTAACAATTATGTATAAGAAAAAAAAAATGAAGAAGAAAACTAAAGTTATCACATTGAACATTATAAATCAATAAAAAAAAAAATATTTTGCCGCATTATAGAACTTTTTCTCATCATCATATTAGACCATCAAATTGTTTTTTTATTTCGGACACTAAAAACTTTTGTAATTGAGTTTATACAGCAGATTATTACAATTTATATACTCAAAGAAAATACATATATATGATTGGGTCCAATGTATTATTATTATTATTATACATATTGTGTACAATAATATATGTAACATACATTTTTATATATAATATTCAATGTAATTTTATTGAAAAAGAAAATCAATATTTTATAACTTGGGTTAATTTGTTTTTTCTTTGTTGTTTATTATAGCTACACACATTGTATAGATCAAATATAAAATTTTTTTTGATATTCTTAAATAATAAGAATTTCTTAAAGCAAATTCCATTAAATTATGGAAGCTTTAAATTCAATTACATTTAAATTACATAATTCGGTTTAATGTCTGATGAGTATATATTAAGAGATTTTTTAAGCCTTAAAGGTTCATCAATGACGTTGTGTTCAAAACATAATAATTCATAGAATTCGATGTTATTAAGTATGTATAATATATATTTTCTGAACCTCGGTCAATACAAAATTTTACAAATTTTTTTTTTCCTTTTTACTTTAACAAAAGTTTACTGAATGACATTTAAACTTATATCTCGTTATACATATATATATATAAAATTTAAGATGTCTTCAAATGATTCAATGATTTTTGTTTACTTCCAGGAAAATAAGAAGAAAAAAGAAGAAATAGGCAGTTCATGATATTTTTTTTTGTTTTTTTTTGTTTTTTTGACGAAAATAAGAAAAAGAAAAGTAAAATCAGGAAACTTTTTTTTTTTTTTTTTGAGGGGCAAATTCAAAAAGTTTTCCGCTTTTTTTTTTAAACAGTTTATTCCTTTAGAATTATTTAATTGTTTTATTGAATGCTTTTCTTTTTTTTTTACTTTGCCTTTTAAGGTTGAATTTTCTTTCGTAAAAAAGAAAAATAAAGTAAGAAAGAAAAAAAAAACATATTTTCTTTTTTGTTAAATAAATTGTTTGGAAAATTTGTAAGAAAAAATAAAAAAAAAAAAAATTTTAAGATATAATGAAATTGATTCAATAAACAAAAAAAAAAAAAGAAGAAAAATTTTTGATATAAAATGTCCTCGAAGATTACTGAAAATGGATTTTATGTGTCATTTTTATGGCTAATTTACTGAAAAATTGATTGTTTTAAATAATCTTCTTGTCATATTATTATTAATTAATTTGCCCGAAAAAATATAAAAAATTTAATATTTGAAATCTTAGTGGAGAAAAAAAAATGTTTTAGTATAAGTGTATTTTGAAACAGCTGATAAAAATTTTTTTCGTATTCTATTTTTATCGACATTAAGTATTATAGCATTGATTATTATGGTACTCTATAGTTATATTTATAAATATTGATTATTGACAATGACAATTGATTTTTTTTTTCATTAATATTGGAATTTTTTGGAGGATGATTTAAAATTTTACATTTTTTATTAATTTAATGGTTGTTATATTTGATTATACAGTATATAAGAATTTGTTTGATTAATAATTGCTTTAAATGTATAGAACAGTTTAATTTTAATAAACTCTTTAAATGTATAGAACACTTTAATTTCTTAAAGCATCATGTTACATTAAATACGTATTATACAAGTTCAATTCAATTCAATTAAATTTTATTTGCAGCTTCACACTACATATTTAACATAATACATAATGGTGACATTTAGGCTAAGAGATAAAGAAAATATATTTCAAAAACTAATTAATAAAGAAGATTTTAAGTACTCAACAGAGAATTTATGTTATATTGTTTTGATTGATTAATAGAACTAGGAAAACGATGAATAATACCCCTATTTGACATTTTACATAAAATTATAGAAGTTCATAATTTATTTTCTAATAACATTAAGATTCTAATTATATTTAAGTCCTTGATTCCCATACAACTAATATATGTACTGTGTATAGTGGAATTATATAACTCACAGTAGTATTGGATAAACAAAAAATGAAATTGAAAAAAAAAAGTTGTGATCTTCGAATTCACTTAATCTAATTTTTTTGTAGAAAAATTATATATAATTTTTATAAATTAAATTGCAAAGATTATGATATTAGCTTTTACCATTTAGAATTTAAACTTTAAAAAATAATTTTTTAAAAGATTTCTAGAAATTTATTTCATTTCAGGAACATTAAAATTCAATCCTATTAATGTAATTCAGAAAATCACAAGAGAAAAAAAAATTGAAAAAAAAATTTTTTTCTACACTTAAAAAAATGTCTTTGCTTTTATAATGAAAAACTAAATATCATTCATAAAAAAAAAAAGGGAATAAAATTTAAAATTCATATCATTTATTTTTATATTTAAAGAAAAAAAAAAAAAAAAAAACGTAATATTTTATTTTATTACATTTTTCAAAAGTTAATAGTATATTTTTTTTAAACCGGAAAATATCATGCGCTTCGTTCATTCTTAAATAAAAAAAAAAAATATATATTTTGTTATTATTAAGTTCGCTTAAATTAGTTTCAGTTTCAATTAAAAAATAAATAAAATAAAAAATAAATAGATCTTGGAATCAAAATTTATTCTCTTACTGCCCTTTCGAGGAACTGTTTAATTAGAACCTTAAAATTTATTATTGATAGCGAATATTTTTTTTTATTCATTTATTTATTTATTTAATCTATTAATCTATTATTGAACAAAATAATATTAAGTCTTTGGAAAACGTAGCGAAACTATTTTTATTCCTTTTGAATCAAACTTTTTTATTTAAATATTATATTCAAAGTCTCCCTCTAATATAAATATGTCAAATTAAGTAACTACAATTTAGTGAGTAGAGAAGGCAATATGTTTTTTTTAGTGTATAATGATTAACTATGCGATATTAATTTCTAACTAACTATATAAAGTGGAGAATCTTAAAGTTCAAGATAAACAATAGTTTTATTATATTCTATATTATACTTGATTAATTATATTCTAAGTAAATCATTCTTCGGATGAGGGAATCTCGAATATAGGATAGAAAAATTGAAGAATTTAAACTTTGAGAATGTGAATCACGTGGAAAGAGTGAAACAGAGTGTAAAATTTATAATTTAAAGGGAGCTGCAAGGATGTTAATAAAATTTAAAGTTAAAAAAAAAGAGAGAAAAAAAAAAGAAGAAAATGAAAACTTATATAGGTAGAACGATTTACACAAATATACTAAAATTTTATAACATGCCAAAAGGTTTTTACTTAATTTTCCCTTAAAAGTTTAAGTTTTATTTTATTTTTTTTTGTCGGAAATTCATGGATAAAATTAAATTAGAAAAAATTTAGTGATTACAATTTTTTTTTATATTTAATGTAAATGAATAGTATGTACCAAATAAATAATAAAAGTACAAAAAAAAAAAAAAATGTTTTTACACGAGAGAGCAGAAACGAAAAAAAAAACTATTTATAGGGTTCTTCATTTAAAATTTAAATGCTATCTGTTGATGGTCATTTAATCACTTCTTTTTAGTCTTTTAAGGTATATATAATATAGATTGCATAATATACATACTTTTTTTTTATGTTGTTTATGCGAATTTTAAAAATTTTCTTTATTCGAAAACTTTGAGAAACTATAGTATCTACTCTGAAAACAATTTTACGGCTTCAAAAGATATTATTTTACTGTAAGGAAAATGTTATTCAATCACAGTTTTTGATACTTAGTTTTGATTTTCTATATTAACTATTTAAGTTTTAAGAATGTTAAATGTAATTCGTAACACTTAAAATTATTCTCGCATCATAAAATTTCGAGTAAAAAGTTTCATTAAATTGGATAAGTTTTCGAAATGTCAATGATTCATAATCGTAAAATTGAACATAAAACAAAAATAGTTTTTTTACGATCATTAATTTTTTTCTTTCCAACACTATGAACTTTTACACATTCATAGATGTATATAATAAATTTCCAATCAAAATAAAAATAATGCTATATAAAATAGAATAATGATGAATGGCATTGAACTCTTTCGTGGAACTGAGAGGAAATTTTTTTGATGGACACATTTTATGTTGAATGCAATTTTTAATTGCTTATGATATTTATTTTATTTTTATTCTATACTTTAAATTCCTACAAAATTATTTAATTTCAATAGTAAAATGTAAAACCGATTTAATCAATACTATCCTTTACTACAAAGCCCTTCGAAAAAAAACCCTACAGTACAGCTTTATTCAAATGGAGAATAGTAGTATTTCTTCTTCAATGGCGCTACAGCCCATTTCAGGCCTTGGCCTTTGCAGGTCAGAATATTTAGGACTTCTTTATCATTCGCTGAAATTTCCTATATTGGCTAGAACAAGAAAAATAAAATAAAAGCTGCACTTTTGAATTTTATACAATTAAATAAAAATTATTTATTATTTATTCTTTTTTTTGGAATACGAATTTAAGTTATTAGTTCTCAAAATTTCCAACCATATATGATTTAATTCCCATTATTAAGTTATAAAACCTTTATCCAGAACAACATTATAGAGTGGTAATAAATTTTGAAAAAATAAATATTACAGATTCATGTATCTATAACCTTTCAGATATTTTTTTTAAATAAAAATACGATCATTGAATACAGTTCATAAACATAACTCCTTTGTGTATACCATATCTAATGTGTATATAAATTTTGGTCATTTATTTGATTAATTCGAACTAATAGTAAATATTTGAACATATAATTTAAATTTATGACATCACTATGGGTATTTAGGTCTTTAAAATAAAAAAAAAATATACGAAAAATTTTCCTTCATATTTATTTTTTTTTATTTTTTAAATACTGTAGGTATACTTCTATATACATATTTTTAGACTCTCTAGAAAATACATAATTTTTTTTTTTTTTTATATTCGTATAAAGTTTTTATGTGAATCTATCTTTTTTTTTTTTTGTTTATTATGTTGAATGTTCATATAAAATAAATTACTTTTAAAGTTCTTAATCCAAAAAGATGGATGCAGTTCTATTTGAAAGAAACAGGTGCCCAAGATAAATTTTACTGTTTCTTATAATAAAATAAAATAAAATTAAATAATATTTTATTTAGACACTTTCTAGAGATAAGGTTTACACAAAATTTAATGTGTTGTTAAACCAACTGCAGTAGTCATTTTGATACCATAATTTTTTTTTTGGTTTGTACTTTAATATTATGTTCAATGTAGAAATGTAGTAGACTTTAAAACAAAGTGAATGTATGTATATGAGTTGTACCTCGTTTCAGGTAATATGTATACGATAAGTCAACTTTTTTTTTTTTACTATATAACGCTTTTATTTTTTTTAATATTTTTATTATTTGAAATATGTATAATAACTACATGTATTTATAGAATTTGAGAAGTTTTCTTTATTGTTAAGAAAAAGTGTGATTTTTGTTTTGCTATAAGTGATTTTTGTATTGCAATTAAGTTTTTAAAATTTTTAATATTAAAGTTTTTTTGAGATAAACAAATTATAAAAAAAATCAAAATTATGATTGACATTATATAAATTTTAATTAATATTAATTTAAAAAAAAATATGCTTACGAAATTTCTCCAAATGGTGCAAATGCATCTTTTAATTGTTGTGTTTCTATTTCGGGGCTAAGGTCTCCTACAAATATGTGATATTGCTCTGTAAAATATAGAAAATACATAAAAGAAAATTTATAAATATTTTAACCACAGAGAAATAAATTTATATATGAGGTAAACTATAAAATTTTTAAGTAAGTAATAAAAATTATATTTTTATGCTTTTACTGACTTAGTATCAGCTTACAATAAAATTAATTTCTATATTTATTAAATAAGAGAGTAATTTTTATATTTCACTTTTCATAGCCTAAATTTTTAAATTCAATTGATTTTTTCAAATTTTAAAAATTTTACTTATCATTTTCATTATAATTCGCTGTTGAGCATAAAAACCAACAAAAATGCGCCTTAATCAAGTACAAATTAAACAAACTGAGATTAGAAAACGACGTGTGAATCCAATTCACAACCTGATACTTCAAATGTTAACGCTAATACAATGAATGTTGAGTTTAGTTCTATATATTAATTCTTTAGCCGATTCTACTTAATACAAATTAAGTAGAATATTACAGAATTTATTTAAATAATTCATGAATCTGAAAATCACAAAACGGATATTATGGAAATGTTATAAAAATAATTTGATTAAATGATTAAATTAAATAATAACTATATATACAGAATGAATTCCAAGAAGAATTAAGTATTTAAAATAATAATACAATTTAAACAAAAACATCATAAATTTAATTACTTGATACAAATTTTTTTTTAATACACATTACAAAAATGTATATTAGTTTATAAAAAGTAAAAAAAAAAATAAAATAATACATATAAATATCTGGTTAATCTAAATTTATCTCTTATGTAATAATATTAAATTACAAACATTGAATATTATTATTATCCTCCTATTATAGATTTAAAATAGATATGGTAATATTAGAAACCATAATATAAAGTTATTTGCCAAATAAAAAGCACAGATCAGGAAATAGAGTTAAAAGTATATAAATGTAATCAATCAATTTGAAAGGAAACCGCATGAATTTCATATAAGTTAAACTATCCGGAATAATATTAAATATATATGTAGGTACAATGCTTTATCTCAAGTGCAATTTCCTTAGTACATTCGATTATTCATGTCGTTCACGTTTGTAATTTTTTTTTATTGTAGTTTGAGATATTCTACCTCGAACCATATATATAAATATCAATATCTATTTTATAATACTCTCCCTTTTATAATACAAAATAGAAGAATATACCTTATATAATATCCTTTATTTTTTACTCTTTACATTATAGTTTGTGTTTTTTTTGTTGTTAGTTTTTGGAAAAATTTTAGAAAATTTATGTGAAAAAAGAAAGAAGAAAAACGAAAAATTCATTTTAAAACGTAAGTTCTTTTATTTAATTTTTTTTTTTTTTATTGTAAAGATATACATAAATTTGTTTTTAATGGTAAAAGTTTAATACTTTTGTACTTTTAACTATTTTGATCTATAAATGAAATTTAAAAACATAATAATAACAAATTTAACGATTGAATTGAATTCAATATTAAACCACTTAAAAAAATGTTTATGGTATGTAATAGTAAATATTGTAAAAAAACAAACAGGGTCTCTTAATTCAAATAAGATAGCGTTAGAACCTAACTTATAAATATTTATAATAAATATACAAAACTATATAATGCTGTAAAATGTTAGCAAATGTTAGACCTCAATTGTAAAACTCTTCTTATACAAACAAATAAACTGACTGTATATAATATACGAAGGAAATTTAATTTATTTTTATTGCACTTCAAAAATATATAAAATTATGTCAGTTATATTCAATAGTTATATAAATATTTATTCTTTTAATTTAAAAAAAAAAAAAAAAAAAAAAAAAAATATAAACTTAAAAGTGCTTAGCTATCAACAAAATTTTAAAAGCCTTATTCAATTTTTGATAAATAAATTATATAATACATAAAACGTAGCATAATATTTATGTTTGAAAGCATAATAAAATAAATTTTTTCTGTGACAAAAATTTGGTTTTAAATATATAATTTATATTTTATATTGTTAACATTAGTATAGGGGAAGTTTTTTAAATAGATACATAAATGAAGTTTTATGGTTATATATATTTAGTATACAAATCATCTACTTGACTTATTTATAATAATTAAGAAAAATAAATACCTGTATGGTTATAATTTTAACACTTTTATTTGTTTAATTTTCTTTGATTTAGAATATTTAGATATAAAGATATTGTTAACTTGAATATGAGAACAGTTCAACGGTTATTTAGTTTTAGTTTTTAATGGGATTGAATGATCAAATACATTTTAATAGCAATGAACTGTAGAAGAAAAGTATTATTGCAAGTACTGCATAGCAAATTTTTAATGATTCTTTTCTCTGTATGTTTTCGTATTAAAATTGAATAAATAGGAAAAATAACGAATACCGTGTTAATAATAGAAAATTGTCTCATATCATTATATTGATTAATTAATGTCTTTACGTTATGTTTTTATTATTATTATTATTTTGATAACCAAGTGACTTGCTGTTATGATTTATGATATATTAACATAAAATGATAATAATTATATAAACTATATTTAGTTTTATAATCTAAAAAAAAACATAAATTTATCTACAATATTTTTGTAAATCAAATAACCTTTTAATCTCATCCTGTATATTATAGGTCTAATATACATATTTAATTTATATTGATACATATTTATGTGATTATACAAATATTTATGTGTATACAACTATACATATTTATACATAATGTGCCCATTAAAAATATTTCTTTAATTGAAAATTTCCTAAAACACACCAATAATCAATAAAAATCCTCTATAATTATTTTATATTATGTGATAAAATATATTATAATGTATAACGATTATTGAACATAAGTGCTTGAATTCCAGATTTGATTAAGTTAAATTTTATTAATTTATTTAATTTCTATGAATATTGTATAGAGTGCATATAACATTTATAGAAATATATATACTATTGTAGAAATAGATTAATTAATATAAATTTTTTTTTCTCTTATTATGAGATACTGTAGCAATATATTGTTATTCTAAAAAAAAAGGGTTTACATCATGCAAAAATAATATTTTTTTTTTAAGGCTTGTTAACATAGACATTTAGGCGATTGAATTTTTTGATCAAGGTTTTATTTGTTATTTCTAGAATCTAGACAGATTTTATGTTAAAAGAAATTTTTTTCATTTCATTTCATTTTTAATCCTCTCATTTTGGATGTATGCTTTATCTTGATATCACTAGCAATAATAAATAACATACAAATAAGGTACCTGTGGAAAAAAGATTTAGATAATCCCTGGAATTAAAAATATACTTATAGATGTATATAGATATACATATATTGTTTGTTTTTATTAAATTATCAAAACATTAATTAAAAAATATTTTTTTATGTTTATTTTTTATTTTAATATCACACACGAGAGTTCGGCCTTTTAATTTAAAATATATATGTATATAAAAATTAACAAAAAAAAATCGTAATTACTTTAATATGCTAATGTTATCGCATCATGTTTTAATTTATTGTTAATTTATTTGTGAGCTCAATTTATTTGTTTTACATTTTTACAGGACTGGGTGACAAGATAAAATTTTAACGCTCTGAAATAAGCAAAATTCCGAAACTAAACTAAACATAATTATCTAATTAAGTCGTACTATTTTTTTTTAACTTAACTTTTTAGTAGATATCTTATGTTGTACTTAGTATTATATAATATTGTTATAATAAACAAATTTTAGATTTGCTTTCATTATTATTTAGAAATTAGTATTGCATTTAATATTGAATATTTATTAGTTAAAAAATATATAGCAAATGAATTTTAGCAATAATATGAGATATTAAAAAGTAAAACTATTAGCTATTTTGCCTAGCTATGACAAAATAGCAAATTTTGATAACGTCATTCACTAGATTGATTTGAACTATATACATATCAGAAAATATAGCTGCCGCAGCTGTATATTTTTTTTCAGTGTGAGTTTCACTTATTATCCACTATCGAAATTCTTTTAATTTTATTTAATAACAAAATAACCCTGGTTTAAAATATAAAAATAAAATAATTTCCAATCATGACAAATTTTTAATTTTATTTTTTTTATTTTTTTTTAATCGCGAATAACAAATGCGTTTATATTATCATTTGCATATCAATTATTTTGGCAATTTTAATTAAATTTTATATTTCTCTAAATTTTTATTTTTATTTTAATAGTTATGACTGTTCATCTCTGCTTTAATTGCATTTAGCTTAAAATACAATATTCTAGTTTTTTATAATAGCTTCAGGTGCTTTAAAAATATCCGATATAATTGAAAAGTTATTTTTATTTTCAGCTTTATATATATATATATATATATATTATGTACAGATAACAACAAATGGGTGTGGTTAATTTGAATTTTGAAATATGATCCTCATACTGTACAAAGAGTGCATAATTGTCCTAACAAAATTGTTGCTTTTTTGATAATATATATTTTTTATAGTACTCTATTTTTTTTTTTTTTTTTTTTTGATTTTGTTTACTTTTTGTAAATAATAAGTGTATATAGTTTTAAAATAAATATTTTCCCAAGCAAAGCAATATTATGACAACAAGTACGTATATATATAGTAAAACTTTGTTTATCTCTGCATGAACGTTACGACTTATAATTCAATCTGTAAACAATCGATCAAAAGGCACTGGCCTTAAGTGTGCAAGGAACTTGTACATATTCCACAATTCCACAATTCTTTACACAAGAAATTAATAAACATAATACAAAGCTAATATATTTCTCTTTAAGTTATTTTAAAATTTACTTAAGTTTCTTCCTATATTATTATTTTGTATTTTATAGTTACTGTAAACAAAATGTATAAATTGTCCCATTAAATATTCATAGTGTTGATTTGAAATCATTTTATTATCCGATTCCCACTACCCCAGCAATTATTTCCCCGGAGCAATATTTTTTTAATTGCTTTTCAGATTAAAACCTAACTTTTCATTTCCTTTTCAATTTGTATATTATGTATATACCGTATACAATATTTTAATGTATAGTATAAAATAAATATTAAATTTTTATTCTCATCATTATTAGGAATTGATAAATAAAAAAAAAAAATTAGAAACGTTGATCACAATTTTATAATAAAATCTATAAAAATTTCAAATATTACAATGTAATTGGTATATTTGTATGTGTAATATATTTTTATAAATGAATCAGTATAATTTAAATTGGATTTTCTATTCTTTTAATGGTTAATTCAAATTTTATAGAAAAAAAAAAATTAGATGAAACATGAAACATTGAAATGTTGTAATTGAAGAAAGATGTTCTATTGAATACAATTAAAATATGATTGATACCAGATGAATTGTTATACAACTTATGACACAACTAAATTTCTTAACAAAGTAAAAATAATAAATTAAACTATAAGATGACGTATGTTATATATGATATGTTATATATGAAAGTTTAATGTTTGATCTTGGTTTTGTGAATTTATTTTTTATAAGTTTGTATAAAATATAAAGCCATAAAAGACGACGTCTATGTCCTCAAATATACCCTATTTTAAATCTGAAAATAAATATGAAGATTATGCAACAATATAATGATTTAACTAGAATCAAATAGGCTTTAAAAAAATAAACATTCCCAAAAGTGCAATATAATATTGAGAAAATATGTAGGTTTAAAATAATTTCTTTTTTAAAATTACTAATTGGTAAATATTTCACGGAATTTTTTCGTATTTTTTATAACAAATTATATGAATGTTTGGATTAATTATTAGTTCATCGAAGTGGGTTGTTAAATGCATTTCTTATTAAAAAATTTTTAATGAATTAAAGTTTTTTCTTCAACCAAGAGTATCGAAATGACCAAATAAAAATCGCAATAAAAAGGGAGATTTGAAAATTTTAAAGATAATGTCGTTCAGATTTGTATACATTTTCTGGTTTTTAAAAATTGTTCATAAACTCAGGGAAAATTTTCTTAGGTATCATTAACAGCAATTTTTTGTATATTTCAGCAAAACTTTTAATATTCCATTTAGCTTCCATTTAGACCTCTCAAAAGAATTATATTCAAAAAGATATATAGGTAAAAGAAGTTTGTAAACGTTCTGCTTCAACGAATGGCCGTATATTATTTTGCTCAAAGATTTGTTTTCAAATTAAAATTGAAAAGGATGATAAAGAAAATATTTGATATAGTTAATTTTTATTAAGTTTTTTTTTTAATTTTTATAATTAAATAAATTACAAATTTTTATGAATTAATATTATTAATTAAAAATGATTTATCAAAACAATTCATTCTTTGTAGTTTTTCTAATAATAAAAAAAGTGAATAAAGAATTTGACATTTTAATTTCAAAGTGTAGAAATTAATTAAAAAATATAGGATTATTCTATCAAAAAATTTACTCAAACCGCTATTTTATCAAATCAAAATTATATTTATTTTGATGAATCTGAAATTAAAATTAAATCAAAATTAATTAAACCTTTGAGATAATTTCCTTAATGATGACTTGATTGACGTTTGGATATATTTCCTGAACTACAATTACAGTATTTTTAATTCAGAGTATATAGTTGTCCATGCGTAAGCTATTGTTTGGTAGAATACTATCGATTCTTGCTTTCAACGATGAAAAACTAATACTAAATATTTTTTTATTTGTTTCAAGTGAATATAAAATTTTATTATTAGAAATCCATGAAAATTTTATTTAGATAAAAAGGAAATTAATTTTCTTCAATTCAATTTTTCACAGTCAGGCAGGTGTATAAAAATAGTTTTACATACGTCAAAGAAAACAAATTTTTTTTTTTGCTTATCATTCATTTTAATAAATTCAGAAGTGATTACCAATTAATTGAAATGAAAAATAGCTTTTCATTAATTCTAATATTAGCTTTCGTATATTCTATATTAATTATATTCCAATAAAATGTTGTAGCGTTTGACCCGAATCGACTATTAAGAAGACACATCGGCTATCAAACACATACGAACAGTACTCCCAAGTGAAAACGGGCCATCTCAACTGTAATATTGAAATAAAAATGTCTTTAAACATGTTTAAATTTTTTTTTATAATAAACTAAAATTTATATCTTTAATTTCGGAAAATGTAATAAAGGATGACATTGACTGAAATAATTTCAGAATGCTTTTGTTTAAGTATAAATAAGTGTGACTTTCCAATTTTCAATTTTGTACAAAATTCCCATTTCTATTCAATTATAGTAGTTGGGACAGATATAAAATTTACATTAACACTTTCATAAATATAGTACATAGAATTATAGATGATATTGTGAATATATGAATTCTTTTTTTTTAATTCTTCTATTCCAATTTTTTTGTTTTTTTATTGTACCTTGAAAATATTAATTAAAAAAAGACTATGGTTTTAGCTAAAATTCTATGGAAACATAATATTATAGGTGTATATAATGAATAAAAATCTCCCGCTAGTGTTCCCAATCATTGAATAACAAAAAAAAAAAAAAATGTTGATCGTTAGACAAAATTTTATCAATTAAAATATGCAAAAATTAAAAACCTAACTGCATTCAATATTGGTTTTTTATTCATCCAAATGAGTTTATAAATTTTATAAATCTAACCACATATTTGACCAATATTTACCCATGATAAGTTAAATATATATGTATATATCTAAATATTGAATATTTATTATATTTTTATTACAAATACTTAACTAAAAATATGAAAATCTTTTAAATATGGAAAACTATTTTTATTTTAAATGCTGGCTAGTATTAAAAAATAATGTTTATGGTATGGAGTATGATTAAAAAAAGTCATAGTGAATTTTATTTAATGTGAAATAATTCAAATTAATTTTTTTGTTATTTCAGATTTAGAGAAAATTACAGTGCGGATTTTACTTTCAAGGTTTCACCTTAAATTTAAGCTCATTAGTTTACTGTAATAAGTTTTCTAGAAACTATACGATTTGTATTATATTTGTGCGAGGAAAAAAACTAATATTTTTATTATATTTCTGACTGCTTACAGGAGTAAAGAAGCCAAATTTGAATCATGTGTAACGCAGTATCATTGACAAGATCTTGTGATTTTTAAACAAGTTCTATGTTAATTGGAATAGAGCTTGTTGAATGACAAGTTTAAGTGATCAATTAAGCATAATTTAACATTCGCATAGTTAACGACTTAGGTTGAATGATAAGAGAAAACTTTACTATTTCAATTACTTTGTTCGCTAATATACATATATTACATTTTTAATTTATATAACGACGACGAATAAGTATGACATAAAGTTCTAAATAAATAATTTTTGATAAGAAATATAACAAGAATTATCATTGCAAAATTAAATAACCCAAAAGAGATAGTACATCACAAGATAGTACATCACTGCTAACTTTTTCTAAAAAATGCGTTTGATTAAAAATAATTATCTCCAAAAGTTCTTTCTTCATATTTTTTTTTGTAATGACAACTGAATAGTACTATTTTGTTCTTGAGACTTGCGTTTCTTGAAAAAATATCCTGTGTAGATAACGGTTTGATTGCATTAGAATGAGGGCATAAAATCCTTTAATATATAAATTTTAAATTTTCTCAATCAAAAATAAAACAAAAACGAACTGAAAAAAAAAAAAAAAAAATGAAAATACGTTTCGTACGTGAGTTCGTTATTGCATTTTTGTTACAATTTTTTTTATGATTTTTTTTTTTTTTACTTATACATTTTGTTCTGTTTGCATTTTTTATAGGTCTTTCATACGTGATAGTTGTTGTCTCTTACATTTTGTCCTTTGAATAAATAATTTCCCTATGTAGAAGGTCTACATAAGGTGTAGAGTGGTTCTTCCATTAAATTGTTATCAACAATTAACCTGAATTGGATTTTGTTATTTTTTTTTTGTTTTTTAGGTATCTACTAGAAATGAGAATTTCGTTGTAACCGTTGATATCTACATATGAAAATATATTTTTGATAAAAAAAAAAAAAAATAGCATAAAGAAAACAATAACTACACCTGAAAAACTGCTTTCTGCATATAAAATGTCATCAAAAAGTTTCAAGTTGAAAAACAAAAAGCACTTTATAACGACAAAAATAAACAAATCAAATATTCAACGTACGGAGCTCAAAGAATGGATTTATTTGTATACTCCAACATGTAAATAAAAAATATTGATAAGGACAGAATGTTCTTAAATATTATGCAAAAGCTTTACAAGAAAGTTTGAGTGACTTCTCTAGATTTTAAACTATTTCCAAGTATTATAGAAAATTAAAAATTTTGCAAAAACTAACCATCAACGAAATGAAGTTTAAAAATGATTTAGTTAGGTTTATCTGAAATTAACAAAAAGCACAAATCCTTTTTTTAAATAAAACAACAGAATCATATCCAAAATATATCAATCTAAGATTGAAATTGAAGGTAAAAGCTTAACTTCTATTTTCTAAGGTTTATTTCAATTGTATATTTCCAAAGTTTTCTATTGATATTTATTTTATATGAATGAAACTTATTTAGATCAGAATCATTTGAATGTTTTGTCATTCACATTCATGCATTTATATGTACAGGTACAATTTGTTTTTGCAGTCAAATGAAAAACCTTTTTGTGCACAACTTAAATATTATTTTTTTTTTTTATTTTTTAAATATTCTGAGATGGTTTGTTTGAGCTCTTTTGAAACTTTACATTGCATCATTTACATTTTGATATCGTTAAAATATTACCTGTGTTTATTTTAAAGTTTTTTTTATTTTTTTTTATTTTTCAATGCAAAAAAAAGTGGCAGAATCATTTTTTTTATACGAGTTAGCTGATATGTTTTATAATATGTGGTAAGTGCTTGAACACTTTTCTTGCAAATCACTGTACTTCTTGTTTTCATTACTTCAAATTAAAGTTGGGTCAATATATCCTGGTTTTTTTTATATTAAAATAATATAATTTGTAGTTAGCGAAAAAAAAAAAATCGAGGCGCCTTGATTTTTTTTATGATATTTTAACAAGAACTAAATTTAGAATAACTTTCCTAGAAGTCCAATGAGTTTAATTTACTAATAGATTTTACATAATTAATAAGTACATATGGTAAGTGTCTATAATGAGTGTTTCAAATTTTACTTTTGTGCTAAATATATTAAAGTTTCCGAACGCATCTTGTGTACTAATATTTGCATAAATAAATCTAAAGAAAAAAAATGTTTTCTGCTATATATATAATACCGTATTTGCACTTGTCTGCAAAGGTTTATTCCTAAGGCCACCTTAACGAAACCCGTACACACTCTATTTTTTGACACTTTAAAAAAAAGATGTGTAAACAAAATCTTTTTTATCTTGTTTATTTTTAAATTTTTATTGCCAACTTTTTGAAAATAGAAAAAAGCCAGAAAAAAGCAAGGAAAAAGCAGAAAAGTTGGCAACTATAATGTTTGCAAACTGACCTTTTTTGATGCAAACTAACTTTTTTGTCTGCAAACTGGCCTTTTACGCAAAGGTTAGTTATTTTTTTTCCTTTTTTTTGTATGAGAAAGGCCTGTTTACAGGTCAGTTTACAGGTCAGTTCCGCTCTAAGGTTAGTTTTAAGGTCCAAGTGCAGATAATGCATAATGAATTGTATTTCTGATGAGTTTCAGTTAAAATGTTTAGTACGTCAGAGTATCTAGTTGATTAAAAATGACATAAAATAATGTGAAATTTTATTTTGTTTACAATTTGGTACAATTAAAAATGTTTTCTTTAGTGTTCCAGTCAAGATAATAATAGAAGAATTACTATTATTTTTAATTTTAAATAAGCCTTCAAATTTTATTGAGAAGACTATATTATCGTTATTAAGATTTTTCTTCACCAATTAATATTATTATTATGTTGTCATTAATATTTTACATTATTTTATAAACAAACCATAACGATTGTAAGTGCAAAAAATTTTCCAAATAGTTTTTGCAAATTTATTAAAATTATTCTAAAATGGGAAATTAGAAAATTACTTCGACAACAAAAATGTTCAAGCAAAAAAAAAAAAACAAATTAAAATAACAAATTTTTACCAAATTATTTTCCTTAAGATAATTTTAAAGTCAATAAATACACAAACAAAAAAAATAAATTTAAATTCTTTTGCTTAACTTTTATTCATTCATGTAGTTTTTTGTACTATACAACTACCACCATCAATTATGAGATTTTAATATATTTTTGTGTGTATTTTGAATATTAAAATTTAACTTTTATATCACTTTTTTTTTTTTTATTATGAAAATTATTCGTTTGCTTACGAAGAAAGAAAAAAAAAAGGAAGATTGTTTCAAAGTTGAAGATAGATTTATCCAAAAAGGCAAAAGGTTAAAAGTCAAAAAATAAATATAAAATTAAATTCCTTCCAGAAATTTTTCCTTCAAATTTATGGCAATCCCTTAAATTTATTTACTTTTTTTTTTTTTTTTTATTCTTATGGTATATATAAAATTTTTTGTTTTACTGTTGTTAAATAATAAAAAAAAAAAAAATTGTTTTTCCTCTGAATTATAATGAATATTATACATTTAATTTGAATTTTAAATTTTTATTTTATTTTTTTGTTTTTTAACTTTTTTTTTTTAGATTTTTTATGTTTTAATGGTAAATTAGTTTAAAAATATTTTAATTTGCGTATGAAATTTAATCTCCGCAAAGTAAATATTTCAAGTTTTCAAAACATTATAAGTAAAAATTCCAAAATTTATTTATTTTGTTTTTTTTATTTTATTTTATTTATTTATTATTATTATTATATATAAAAATTTCTTTTATTTATAGATACATATATTTGTAAATAAAATATTTATTACAAAGAATTTTTTTTTGTAAATTATTAAAATATAGCAATTTATAAAACTTTTAGGGCAATATAAGTAAGTTATTATATATAGGAATGAAAATTGTGATGAAAAGAAAACTTTTATGGAGTAAATAAAAGAGCAATAAATTAAAAAAAATATCAATAGCAAAATGTCGTCAAAAAATGCATTATGTCCTTTCTGAGAAAATCTTTATAAAACTTGAAATCTTTGCCACACTACTTATAGTTCTTTGGATTCGGACAATCACTTAGCTAAAATATAATTAAGAATAGTTTTTCATCGAGGCGACATTGACTTATATGGAAACATAAAAATATTCGATTTTTTTTATGTTCTGATTTATACTTAAATATAAATAAAAACATATTTCTGGAGTGTTTATTAAGTTAAGGTGAAAATAACTATCGTTAGTATAAGCATGGACAAAACGAAGCATTATCAATTGTCGGCTACTTAGTATTGTCTCAATCATATGAACTGATAAGTTGTTGAAACTCCCTGGAAATCAATATAATTTAAATAAATTTCTCAAACATATAAGAAGAAGTAAAAATACATATCGAATAAGAGGACTGAAAATTGCAGTTCTAGAATATATCTAGAATATTCTAGAATATATCTAAAAAGAAGGTTTATGCCTGTTTTGTAGATTTTAGAGCTGCTTTTGACTCTGTTAACAGAAATGCACTTTTCTATAAACTATCCCTGTTAGGCGTATCGTCAAAAGTACTAGCAGTGTTGAAAGAACTATATAAAGATACGCAGGCTTGTGTATGGGGTAGTAAAGGGTATTCGGACTGGTTTTTTACGAACTCTGGAGTTAAGCAAGGATGTGTACTGAGTGCTCTACTGTTCGCGCTGTTCATAAATGACATAGTTTTCGAGATACCGGGAGGTATAAGAATAGCGTCGACAATTGTTAATATCTTATTATACGCTGATGATATAGTGCTATTGGCCGAGACCCCTGAAACACTGCAACTAATGATAAATAGACTGTCTGACTACTGCGCAAAATGGGGCTTAGTAATTAATTGTGAAAAAACTAAAGTTATGATCTTTAATGGACAAAATCAGCAGTTAATAAGATGGAAATTTGATACCGCCGTTCTCGAGGAAGTTTCAGAATATGTATATTTGGGCGTTAGGCTTAATAAAATGGGTAATTTTAACATACATTTGACAGATAAAGCTAAATCTAGTCAAAAAGCTTTAAATGCTAATTGGAAAAATATTTTCAAAAATAAAAATGTTTCTCAGTCGATTAAGTTTAAAGTATACGAAGCGGTAGCACGTTCAAGTTTATGTTACGCTGCTCAGGTTTGGGGAAGTAAACAATATAAAGAGGTAGAGAAATTCCAAAGAAATTTTCTAAAAAAAATGTTCAACTTTCCGTTAAATACTCCCAATTATACCTTATGTTTGGAAACTGGTTTGCCCCCTCTATTCATTTATACTCTTAAATTACAAGCGGATTACTTTCTAAAGATTTTGTGTGATCATGATAACAGACTTCCTAAAAAACTTTTAGAATACGAAATGAGAAATAAGGATTGGTGTATAAAGGATTGGAAAACTCTTGCTAGAGATAGTGGTGTGGTTTTTGTGGACTATACGTCTGACATGGTAAGTCTTAAGGAATCTTTGTATAACATCATTAGAAAAACAGATGAAAACTTGAGATTTTTGCTAACAGTGGAGGCTAATGAGTCTAGTGGCAGGATTATTTATTCTCAACTCTGCTACAATTTAAGTAGCAACAACTACTTTAGAGACGACTTTGATTGCTATAAGATCTCATTGATTTTTAAAATGAGATGTGAAGTTTTTGGTTTGAATGGGTCCCCTCATAATGGTAGCTTTAATCAATTTTGTACCATATGTAATTTAAAGCAAAAAGAAGATTGCTTCCATTTTATGGGTGTTTGTCCTATTTTCAAACAGTATAGAATAATGTTTTTTGGCAAAAGCAATTTGTCTTTTAGTGAGGTTATAGAAATTTTAAATGGTGAGGACTGGTTAAGTTTGGCAAATTACATAAAAACTGCTAAAAGATATCGAGATCTTCTTATATCAGAATTTGCTTAAATAAAACTGTTAGGTTGCTTCTTTTACTATTATTTTTATCTTTATTTGGTTAAATATGTAAATTCTTTTTTGGTAACTATTAACAAATATGTAAATTCTTTTTTGATAACTATTGATAATGATTTATTTTAAGTATGGATTGCCAACGGAGCTGACGGTTTATTTATTTTTACCAAGCTCTTAAGTATGTTTAAGATTTATTACTTTTATAATTTGTCAAAATTTTTATTATGAACTGAATAAACATTATTATTATTATATTATTATTAATATATCTAAATTGGCTTTGCAGATAATCAAAAATTGAATATAGAAAATACTTCAGAGTAAAAATGACTTGTTCTAATTGGCTTTTGAAAGCTTCATTTTATTCACTCTAGTTATATTTAAAACTATAATGTCAACAATTTCATTTAAACTATTTAACAATTTCTATATAGTTATTTTAAAAATTACGCAATAATAGTGTTAAAAATAACTGCGTGCTTTTTATAATTTATGCTAATCACTTTGAAATAAATCACTAGGAATAAATGAAAATTCTATTTCTTAAGCAAAATGCTAATTTAGTATATGGACATAAATATTATTATTTAAGGTAAATATTAGAATAATGAATATAGCTTATAGTAGAGAACATAGAAATTATATGTATACATATCTACATAATATTTATTTATGTATATATTTTGCGGTTTCTTGTAGGCAAATGTCTACAAGGAAATAATAAGTTATATATTCATAATATAAAAAAAAAAAAAAAAATAGAAAAAGAAGGAAATTTTCTTTAACATTTTTGCGTATTATTCTGTTTTATATAAATTCAGTTCAATCAATGAATTTTCTATGCAAAAAAAGCTTTTGAACATTTCCAAGCTTAAAATTAAGTTAAATTAGAATAAAAATATTAAAAAAAAATCAGAATTACAAAAATAATGGTAATGATTCAAAATTGTTGTTTAAAGGAATTATGAATGGCTCAAATTCAAATTTTTACAAATATTTTTGTGAATATTGTTCGAAATTTAAATACTTATGATGAGAATAAGCATATATTTATAATTGAAGTTGGAAATTTTTAAATGTAGATAAAAAATTTTATATTTTAAAGTATAAAGTATTATTGAAAATAAAAAATTTAATATCATAAGAATGAGGCATATTTTTGGCATATATATGTATAGTAAATCTATATTACTTATGCATTTATTAACTTTTGAAACAGTCCTCGTATTTCGTATTTCTATATTGGCCACTTAGTTCCATTTTTTTTCTTATATTTATTAAAACTGAACTATCAACAAAAATATTCTACCTAACGATTACAAAAATAAAATTAAAATAAAGTTTGAAAAACTTTTCAAAAACTTTTTTTTGTAGTATTTTTTTTTTAACATAAAAAAATCCAACTACTTATAAGTTTTAAAAAACTATGTGACAAGTTAATTTCATAAATTTTTGAAACAAACAAAAAAAAAACGAAATTATTATATTTTTTAACATTCAATTCTGGAATATTTGCTCAATTTTTTTTTGGTTTTAAAGCTTACTTACTACATATACTTTATTTTACAAGAAGAAAATTTCAAAAAATTAATTTGGTTCAATGGTCTTTATTTTTATTTTTCAAACCTAAAAAATAAAAAATAAAACTCTATACATAATTTTTTTTTTTTTTTTTTGAAGGACTTTTCATAAAAGTTAATTAAAAATTAAATATTCATGAAATTTATATCTTTTTAACTTTTATAAACATTTGCTTTAATTTCAGAAATATCAACATTTAAAAAAAAAATATATAAACTAGTTCAGTACATACATATATAATACACAGATTTATCTATCTATTTTATTTTATTTTTTTTATTTTTTTTTATTTTTATTTTTTTAATACACAAGTAGGTATGATAAGTACGTAAATTTAAGTACGTTGTATAACAAAAAAAAAATACATAGCTATAGACATTAATATATAAAAGTTTTATTTATATATATATATATATAAATTTATATGAAATATTTTTACAAAACTATACAACTACATTAAATAACATAGTGGGTACATAATAATTTTATGTTTACTTTTTGTGTTAAAAACGATTGCATAATTCATTAAATTTTCACAAAAAAAAAAAAAGTTTCAAAAAAATAGATGAAAAATCGTAATGAAAAGCTTCTTTATGGCTTAGAAATATTAAAAAAAAAAATAAAAAAAACCGAAAATTACAGCTAGAAATATAATATTAAAAAATTTTGCAGACACTAGAATGTTTCAAATTTAGAGATTTTACGTTTTGACATAACTTTTATAATGTTTAATTTTGTATGTTTTTTTTTCATAATTATCCTTTCAACCAAAAAAAAAATTTAAATACAATATTTTAATCGAAATAAAATAGAAATTGTATTTCTATTTAAAAAAAAATTGGTGTATCTGTTCTGTCGTCTGCAACCTCTCCATTGAATAATAATGATTTGAAATGAAATAATAAAATAAATAAAATTATTTATTTCCGGTGAAATATAAACCAATAATTCTTAAAACATTCCTTGGAAGCTGAATCCTTAACACTACATTATTTAAATTGTTTAAAACTTTTCAGTGTTTTTTTTTTAATAAACCAATCTAGTTTGGAAGATTTCTTTCCACAATTTTTGGTCGATTTTATGCTCAACCATCTAAAGCATATTTTGGACTCAAGTTATTTTAATGTTTGTATATAAACAAAAAGACTTGCAAAAGAATAATAATAAGGGATTAACTGAATAAAACCACAAAGTATTTTAAGTAAAAATAATTTTTTGACTTTTTCAGTAGGTATTTATTTCATATTATGTATAAAATAAAAATATTTATTTATATGTATATTTTTTAGTAAATAAAGCATTTGTTCTTATAATATAAAATTTAATACATGGTATATGATAAAAATAAATATATATATATGTATATAATTTTGAATAAAAAATTTTTTTTCAATTTTTTTTCTTTTTTGGTTTACTTACTTAAGTAATAGGTTTATTATATATATACATATATATATAGTATTATAAATGGAAATCTGAATTTTGTATTCATTTTAAATTCTTAAAAATCTAAGAATATTTTATTTATAAAGGTATTACCTATAACTGTTATTAAATTTATTCAATCTCTACTTATAGTTATTAAAAAATGAATGATGTTGTATTTTTCTTAAAATCTATATACATAATAATGTTATTGGCTGGAATATTTTTTTTTTTTTTAAGAATACTATCTATTCCAGAAATAGTTGTGTGTTAAATATATTTCTATATTTTTATTTGGACTTATATATATTTGATGATAAGCAAAACATATACAATGTATGTAGAACTTTTTTAGATGTCAATCTACAATATCATTACAATGATAGACAATGATATGAATACATATATATTTCTTTTAATAATTCATTTTTTTATTAATGAAATGGCTATCAAATAAAAACAAAAATATTTAAGATTTCTGAACTTTTTATTTTCATTTACATTATTTTTAGGTTTTGGAATTTTTTCTTATGATATACATATATTACTAATTATAGGTAAAGTATAATAAAAAATTAATATCCAGAGTTAAAAAATTTTAATGATCTGCCAAATCGTATATACATATCTATAATTATGTTCATATTTTCACAGTAGTACATACAAAAGAACACCCAAAATTTTAAATATTATCTTGAAGAATTTTATTTTTTTTTGTTTTATTTTTATTGTGAAAATTATCATTTATTCCAATTTTTCTTGATTTCTTAAACATATCAGACATTTCAAGTTATTTATATTCATTCAAAATTTATACTCTATAATTTTTTTTTTTTATTTATAAAATGAACAAAATAATACATATATTATTATTCTAGAAAATAATATCAAAGATTTTTCTTTTGAAAAGAAAGAGTTGTTAAAATTTTAGTTTATCGAAGAAAAGTAGAAGTTAAGTAATTTTTTTTTTCTTTCTTTCTTTTGTTATGATGCACATACATTCTGAGTTTATATGGAAACTTAATTTAAAACAAATAGTTTTTCGTAGTTTTTTTTTTGTTTTTTTTTTGGAAAATTTTAAAGTTTTTATTATTGTTGTTTTTCTTTCATTCATTCTTTTTGAAAACATAGGAAAACTGAAAGACTATATAAAGTGTGCATAACGACATTTATGTAGTAAAGTTTTGGACTCAAAAATGAAAGAATTTTATTAGGAAACTTAATAATAACTAAAGTAAAAAAAAAAAAAAAAAACTTTTTTGAATATATTTTTAATTTTTATTTTTTAACTAATTTTTGATATAATTGGAGGTCGTGATACACACAAAAGTATACTATTTGAAACAAGTCTAATTAGTAAATCGAACATGGTCGAACATGGTTTCTTGTTGTGAGTATTGAGTTTTCGATTTTGAAATAAAAGTTTGATACGTTTTTAATTTTAAATGATTTTCAGATTGAAATAAAAATATTGAAAAAAATTATTCTGATTGAAAGGACTTCATTATTTTCTTGTAGCATTTACTTGTCGTGATAATGTCAACAGAATGTATTACACTAGTGGACGTGAAAGCCCTGCCAAAGTGAAAAAAAACAACATAAAATTGATAGAAACAATAATTAAATTGCTATACTTCGAGGTTCAAAGAATTAAAAAAAAACCAATTATTGTATTTCGAGCTTACAAATTTCATATTTTCTAAAAATAAAAAAAAATTAAACATGATATAAAACCAAAAAAATTCAATTGAAAACTGTATGCAACAAATTCTATTTTATAACCTCTGCTAGGATTTGGTTTTTCATTTTTAATGAAAATTTAATGGAATTTATAATGCCCAGGTGCAAAACCATTAAAAATAACTATATTTAAAACAAGTATAAATTTTTATGTTTTAAGATTGCCTTTTAAGCAAATATTTTCTTTATAATTTTTTTTTTTTTATTTTTTTTTCTATTTTATTAGAATGAAGAAACAACGAAAACAAATTAACAAGATTTTAATGCATTTTTATGCTGCAAAAGTTTTTCGTTTTTAATATAGTGAAACGAGGGGAAAAAAATTTTTTTTAAATGCCCTCGCAAATAAAAATAATATACAAGGTGAAATTTTATATTTTCCTCTTTAAGAATATACATACCTATAATTTTTACACTGAAAATCAACTTGATAAATCTGTAATAAATTATATGTATAGAGCTAATTTTCATAAATAATCGGTCGAGAAAGAAATATTTTATTATTTTTTGTGAAAATTATCAGTATGTACAACTTTTTAATAATGTTTTCATAATTATGTGGTTATTAATTTTGTTGTGACCATAAACTCTTCTAAAATTTGATATTTAAATATTCAATTTTTACTTTTTAATTGACAGAATAATAAAATCAATGCAATTTTATATGAAAAACCATAAACCGATCACAGTATAAACATACGAATACGTTAAAATACATATATAACGAAAATATATATATTTTTATATATAACAAAATGCGACAATAAAAATTTAGCTTAAAGGTCAATTCACACATATCAGTCACGTCAAGTCACCGTCACGTCACCGGCACGTCACTTCAGTCAAAAAAATATCGTTCCTTGTAATTTAAATGAACTGTTTACACCCACCGGCGCCGTCACGTCACCGAACCATCAGTCGTCCCACCGTCAACGAGCCGTCAAAATTAAATTACTTTCCAACGATATTTTTTTTTTGACTGACGGCATTTTTGAAATTGAAAGCAAAACAAACAAAACAAAGTTCTTATTTTTTATTTTGTATATAAAAAACGGTCTCGGAACGGTGACGTGACTGAAGTGTGTAGACACAGGTCAAAATATTGACGGATACTTGACGGTGACGGAACTTTGACGTGACTGATATGTGTGAATCAACCTTAATTCATAAATTTTTTTTCATATGAAAAATACCAAAATTTTTTTTGAGACGTTATATGAATTTCTTACCAACATTATTTAAGCCTTTACACCTTTGAATTTTTTGCAAATTTTACCTCAAAAAAAAAGAACAAACAGTGATTTTTATGTTTTTTATTTTTTCAAACAAAACAAAATATTTTTTTTATTTCTCATAATAATAATAATAACAAAAAAAAAAAAACAGAAACAAAAATAGAACAGCATGAAAAATAATAATAATTTGAACGAGCTTAAAGTTTTTGTTTTCTCGTATTTTTCCTTCTTTTGCATTTTAAAGGATAAATATTAATGGTAATAATAAAAAGAAAAAAAAAACAACATTCAAATTCACCTTATTGCATATTTATATAAGCGTTGAAATAACAATAAAAACTTATATATTTGTATACAATTTTTTTTTTTATGGATTACTAAAACTTTCTTGTAGTTTGAAATGAAAAACTTTTTATTTTCACATATTTAAAAAAAACAAATAATTTTTTTTCCGTTTTTTTTTTTTTGATTTTAATTTCATCGGAATAAAATGGAAACGGGGTTCGATTTGTATATAAACCTTAATGAAGTAGAGATATGTACTATGAATTCATAGTTGTTTCTATTTTCCATACAGTTGAATTGAACACGTCTCAATGATGTCTTATTTCCAGAAACCTATCGATATGTGACAAAAACAAGATTATGTATAGGATAATTAAATTTCTGTGCACAATGACATTAATTTTTAATATTTTATTTATATAAGTTAAAGCTCAATGAACATTGCAATAGGGACTCTAAAAACTTATATAATATTTAATACATAATGTAAGCCTTAAAATTCAAAGCTTTAAAGTATATAAATCTAAAATGAAACTAACTTGGTATTATATAAAACTTGATATCTGAGAGCTGATATTAAATTATTTGACAAATATAATTTACCAGCTCTTAAGACCATAAAATAGCAATACAAATCTCAGATCAGGAATAAATTTTCCAATTATGATTAGAGCATTTTGACTTAATTTTTTTTTAACATTTATTCTCCTCGTTTCGTTATTTGTTCATAAAAAATGTATTCAAAATATTTTTTTTTTTTTTAAATATTTATGTATATTATGCTCTAACCTTGTTTTGTTATTCCAGCAATATAATTTCAAATATTCGTAATAAAGTCCAATGATATTATTTTCATTTCTTTTGAGTTTTTTTTTTTAAAAACAGGGTAAATAAAAATTGTAAAAATTTTTGTTTTTCATAAATTCTGTAAAAAAAATAAAAAATAAATAAAACTATACTAACAAATGTTTCTTATTCTCTCAGACAAAAATAAAAAATATTTATTTTCTTCAAGCATTCATCCGATGAATGATTTATTGCGTTCATTGCAGCTGGTTTCTGCAATAGAAATTTGAAAAAAAGAAATTTAACTCATCTGTTGTTATTATTTTTATAAGGAAAGTATACCCAATTTTATGCCAACCATTTTATATCTTAATTAAGTGTATGAATTATTATTTTATAAAACTCAACTTTAAGTTGAAGTTAAAGTATAATATTCTAGAAACTCATCCCAAAAACTTTCGACAATATGGAGATGATGTAATCAATTAAATTTTGAATTTTTTAATTAGGTTTAATAACAGGCAACTACTTGAATTTTAAAATATTTGGTTTACAAAGTTAGATTTATTAGAAAAAAGAGCAACTGAAATAGTTGTATAAAAAAAGCGAGTTCACTCATTTCAGCGTCATGTTTACATCACAGTGTCACATTTATTAGACTAGCTCTTACTTTTACGATATTTTAATATTTTTCTACATACTTTGTTTTTCTTAAATTGCAAATGGTTTATGATACAAATGTTGAGTGAATTCTTAGAAATATTTTTCAGAATACTTGGCATACAACGCTTACAAAAAAGAAAATGGAAAAAGTGCAAATTTATATCCTCAGGGATTTCTACACTGAAATTGTTTATATGTTATATAAAATTCCAAAATGGATCTACAATCATTATAATATATGTATATATGATATATATTATGTTTGTACAGTGCTTAAAACCTCAAAAAAAAAATATCTATAAAATAATAACAAATTATTAATGTCTATAACTTTCTGTCTTTTTTCTTTCTAATTAATTCATAATCTTCTTTAATCTAGGATATATTAGAAAATCTCACTAAGTAGTATAAGAACATAATATTATCATTTAGTTAATTATATATTTAATATAGTTAATTCATTACTATTTTATATGTGATTTAAAATTTTTTTAAGTAAGGGCGAGCAACACTTACTTACTCTATCGAATTTAATATTCATGTATATAGATAATGATATTCATGAATAGTAACGAGCATTCTTTTTATTATCAATCATACACAAACTAAACATTATTAAACTTTAGCATCCCGACTTATTATTATTAATTGTTTTTTTTTTGTAACTAAATTTTAATTCGAAAATCAATTTTAAAACTAATAATTCAACTTTGTGATATTTTACCCAAATGTCATTACATCGACATACATAATTTTGCTATTAATTTTTCCTTTATATAATTAAACCATTTCGACAGAAATAATTCGATCTTAAAATTATAAATTAAGAAAGGGTCATATTGAATTAGGTATTTAAAGCAATTTATGACTATTGATGCTAATCAAAATATAGCAACTTTTATTTATGTATACAAATAATGTAGGCTATATATATATAATAAAAAATAACTGATTTTATAAATAAGTATAATTTTATAAATAAAGCAAGAAAGAAAAAAACAAGAAGAAAAATTTTGTAAAACATTTTGGGCATAATAAAGACCTTAATTTTCATTTAATTTATTATTTAATTTATTGTTATATTAACCAAATGAAAAGAAATTATGGAAAAAGGAGTTATTTTGTATATGATTGATTAGTTTTTTAATTTCATTAAACAGCGTTAATATATATATATTTTCTTTTCTGTTAATTTACTTTTTCTTCGAAAATTCTTTTTAAAATTGAAAATCATTTTATTTAATGGAGTTTTTTTTTTTTTTTTATTATTTAATGTAAATTAAATTAAGGAAGAAAAATTAATTATGTAAAACATCATGTAATATTTTCTTATCTCAGTTACAAGATTAAAAATTTCGTATTTTTCTCTGTACCACCTACGTTATAAATAAGTATGAAAAATTAATTGCGGATCTGGATTTTTCATCTGGTTTCATTGGAAAATGGGGAAAATTAAAAACTAATTTTTATAATAGTCATCATATTTATGAATTTTTTTTTATAAAAAGAAATGTTAGTCCTGAAAATTTTATATACATTTCTATACAAATATGTATAACGTGCGTATATGCCTAAGATAGTTTCAACTGCGCAAATATTAAATAAAATAAATCATTAAAAATAACCGAATTATGAACCTGCAGCTTTGAATTTAAATGTATATAGTTTAGAAGTTTAAAACACGTTTTAATTTTTTTTTAAACTTAAGTATACTTTATTTATGAGTTAGCTCTTTGTGCCGTAATTCAACAAAATCAAATTTCTATTAATTTCCTGCATTTACAAATGTAAATCAATTACTGAACATAATAGTTTTAATTTTTTAAATACATTAAATAAATTATTGTTAAGATACAAATTTCTATATATATACCAAAAATAAAAACAAATCTAAGAGATTTTCAATTATTATATTATCCAATTTTAAATGTGATAAAGTAAAGTATTAAATTTATTTATAAAAATATTATTTTCCTTACAAAATAAATCTTTTAATATGACTAAATAATTTTATTTTCTTTCAGATTTTCTGATCTCTTATATTTGAAGAAAGGAAACTATTAATTTACATCAAAATAGAAAATAGCAGAAAAAAACATTTTTTCTTTTTTTTTTTTTGATTTATTAATATTTATTTTTCTTTTTTTCACTTCAAGGAAATAAAAAAAAATAAAAAAAAAAATTGATTTTCTACCCACAAGATATTACCATCGATTTATCATTTTATCACTTTACTTTACAGTTTTTATAAAAAGCAAAAACTTTGTTCAAATTCAAAACAGATGGGGAAGGAATGAAAATTTCTAAATGATGACTGTTTACGATAGACATCAATGAGATGCCGGTTATGACATAATTAACAGTGTTAACAATCATTTTATTTTCCATTATACTGTATTCTCAATAATATTCTAATTTGTATTCGTCCATTTGAAATAATGTTTTTTTTTTTTTTTCAAATGTATACGGGACAGGTGATTTATATTCTCAATGTTTAATTTCTGATAAAATTTTAAATTAAATTTTTTATCTCAATTTTATAATTTACTATTAGTATGTTCAATCTATTTGCAGCATACACTAAATTTGTTAGATTTATAAAAATGTATATGACTGTGCATAGAAATTTCATATTTTTAATTAATAAATTTTATTTTCATTAAATGTTTTAAACAAAATTTATTATTTACAAAAGAAATTATTATAAATATTATTTTATGTTCATTCAACTATTTTGTTAAATTTTATATACAATTACTGCTTCCGGATCTAATGATGGCAATTTTAACAGGACGAAAAATGAGTGTTCAAAATATTTAAAAGAAATATTCTAATTCAATCTATTAATTAATATTGTATACATTGTAACAATATTTTTTATAATCTCTCTTCGAATGAGTTTGTTCCTAACATAAAACTTTTTGAAATATTAATATAAGGTTTTTAAAACAAATTATGTTTAATAAAAAAATAAAAAAAAGCTTGAGACATTTTTTATTTAAGTCTTGAAATGTTTCTTCTTGTGCATTGACGATAAAACCATTTCATAAATTTTTTTTTTTTTTTTTGCTTTTAAAAATAACCATTTTTTATTTATGTGAAAATTCTACAAAGAATGTATAAGAATTTTATATAAACATAAATTTTTCCAATGCAACAACATAAGATGAGAAAAAAAAAAAAATGAGAAAAATGAAAAAAAAAAAAAAATTAAATAAATATTTTGTTTATTTTATCTTATATTTATGTATACAAGAAGACCAATAGTACTTAAAAGCATTTCTAGTGTTATGTTCTCTAAGTACTTTACTCGAGATTCTTTATTAGGTAATGTCTCAATTATAAACATATGTATTGTTTTTTTTTTAAATAAAATTCAAGGAAATATTTTTTGCTTTTTCTTCTATGTAAAATTTTTCTATATTTTTCAGTGTGGGATATCGGGTTTTCACCAAGGGCTCGATATGTACTTTAATTATATTGCTATCCTTACATAAAAAAGTTCTGTGTTATTATTTTTTTTACTAATCAGTAGAAAGAATACATAAGCCTTAAATCAATCTAATAATAAGAAGTTTATATATTGGTACAGAAAAGTAGCAGTTGTACATCTCTCTATATAGACATTTAATATAATTGCAATTGAGGGCTAGAAATGTGATTGGGAACTTTATAAGTTTTTAATTAACAATAAATTTATTTTTAGATTTTATTTCTAAAATGGTAAATAGCATTATTAATTTTCGATTTTTTTTTCATGATTTCTATCAATACTTGCATTTATTAATTATTTTTTATAATAAAATATCTAATTATATGTATATTCGGTTTTTATATGAGTTAATAACCAAAAACTGATTAAGTTTTTTCAGAAATACAGCGAATTCTTGGACATATTCAGAATATTTAAGTTTTACTAATCTATACACCCACATTCTAATTTATTCAATGATCCATTGTAATTTTTAAAAAAATTAAAATTACATAAATTTTATTTAAAAAATATTTTGAACTTTGGCTTTTATTAAGAGCTTCTTATTCCGGAAATTGAACAAGAACATTTTGGAAATCAGCCAAGAAGTTTAATAGTTATTACATTTTATGAACAGACGAATAGTAAATGAAAACATATTATTACATTTTTATATCAAAATTATGTCAAGATTATAAAATGTAACACAGATTCAACTATATTTAAAAACATAAATTTATCATAAAACCTTCATTGGATTAAGACAATACATGGTATTATCAATATTTTTATAAAATAAATTTATTTTTTTTGTTTTCCATAAAATAGGTATATTGAGAGTATTGCATATATTTTTGCAATATTGCGAATCTCATATTATAGTATGATGGCCAGATCATATGTTTATGACCCTTTTTTATGGACTATATAGATATATGTATGAAATATTTTATTGCGAAAATATAATAATAATAATAAAAAAAAAATTTTTATTGAATATACTGAAAATATTTTTATAATGTTCATTTAATATCAAATCATTTTTCTTATGATCCTATTATAACGAATTTCCAATAAGGCGGAAACATGATAAAAAATAGTCTTAAAAACTTAAATAAAAAAAAATAATAATAATAACAGACTTTATAATAAAAATATGTATATATATATAAAAAATTTTTTTTATTCTATAATTCCTTTGAAAATAATCATGAATGAGTACGAAGAAAAAAGTGAATTTTCAAATCTAACAAAAAAAAAAATATCGTTAAGAACATTTATAATAAAAATGTATGTATTTCAAGGGGTCAGAACATCATCATCATCATTTTAATCATTATGAGTATTGATAAATTAAACAAAATATCTGGAAAGAAAGCAATGAAAAGAAAATTTTTCTCATAATGCTTTATGCGCCATCATTAATCGATTAGCGTTAAAAAAAAAAAAAATCTTAAAAAAAAGTGAAAAAACAAGAAAGCATTATTGCAGAGAAATAAATTGCTTTTTAAATAAAAAAAAAACAAATAAAATAAATTACGGATTTCATGTAATAGTCTGTAATTAGGTTATTGTTTTTAAAATCAGCTGATCAGGCTTATAACTATATACAAACATTCTTTCAGTATATACAAACATTCTTTCACTAGAATTAGGATAATATTAAAATAAACATATATTTATGTTTTTACTTAATTATCCTATTTTTTTGATCCGTAAAAACAGATATTCTTACGACGACGAGGCCCGCAATGAACTTTATCTTTGTAACTAAGTCCTGAATCTTTTATTCCAATTTTTAATTTCAAATATCAAGGAGTGTAAGAAATAAAAAATAAGATAAAAAGTAAATCAAAAAGTCACATTTACATTTGATTAAATTTAATTGATAAACAGGCAATATTTGCGTTTTTAGCTATTGAAAAAATTTCTAGAGAGAATTCTTTTTTAAAATTATTTATTTATTTATAACAAAAAGCAAATCTATTCGATGAAAAACTAATAATGCGATAAACTTAATTTATAATACGTTTCAATAAACATTTTAAAGCTTCTCTACAAATTTCGTAAGAATAAGAATTTTCTTCTTTTTTGTTTTTGTTACAAGAACTTTAACTTTTATAAGACCGTTGTTATTATTTAGCATAAGTTTTTAAACTGTTAGAAAAATTTTACTATCAGCATATTCTTTAACGGAAGCAACCTAGTCAAAAAAAAAAAAAATGAAAATACGAAAAGATGACGATTTTTTTTTTTTTGCATAAAATTTTGGTGTTAAAAGAAAATCTCTTCTCAATAAAATTGCAAATCATCATCTAATCGTTCTTCGATGTAGCTGATGGAAAAAAAAGAAAAAAAAAAGAATTATTATTAAAGATTGTATAGAATTAAATTCAGGAAATCCTTTTTTTATCGAAGTTTTATTCGTTAGATTTATATATACATATATATAATGTATAGTATATAATAATAAATTTTTTTTTTTATCTTCCTTTTATTATTTTATAACGAATTGTGAAATTTCTTCAGCAATTCCTTTCAAATATTTTAATTTCTTTCCGGATCTGATTGAAAATTTCAATTAACACTCGATATAAAAAAAATTTTATTTATTTTTATTTTTTATTTTTTGTATTGTAAATAAATAAAATTTTATTTAAAAAAAATAGAAAATTAACTCAAAATATAAAATTTAGTTATATACTCCATTATATATAAAGAAGAAGAAGAACAAGATTACTGAAAGACGGATTTGTATTTAGTTTTAAATTTTTTATTTAGTTTTTCAGCATTAAAAAAACGAAATATACTTAGAAATGTTTATTACGCCAAACGAAGAATTAAGTTTTTAGTTATGTAGTTAGAGCCAATGGCGTAACTAGCAAATGCTGTGGGCGCACGAAGTTAAAGGGCGCACCGTTTGTCAGCATTTTACCAACAAAATTCATGATTTTTCACAAAAAAAGTTTTTATTTACTTATTTTAATTCAAAATCACACTAAGAATATTACTTCTCAATGAATTAAAGCATGCAGGGATATCAATATCTACTATCTGGTCGATGACAGCTGAAACTTGACACCCTATAAAGATGGTGAGTCGTTTCCGACTTAAAAAAGAAGTTTAATGTTCATGCAAAACTGCGTTGACGAGTCGCCAGTTATATGATAATTAGAATAATAGGCCAAAACTAAAGAGTTATTTTTTTTAAATTATAAAATTAATTTTTAAAAATAAAACAAAAATTATTGGTTCCTTTTTTTAAATTGTGCGGTGGATGGGGCAAATTTATTTACGCCTAGAGGCGCAATATTAGTACTTACTCCACTGGTTAGAGCTGCAACTTTATTAAAATTATTACTTTTCATAAAATATGCCCAACTACTTACAGTCGGTTTTAGTTCTTTTTAAGAGAACAATAATTAAATTTAAAAATAGTAAAAATATTTAGTTTTGAGTTTTATTAATTTTTTTTTGATTTCATGCAAAAATTTTATTAACAAAACAATTATTTTATTAAAAAAAAAGTTGTTCAATTTCAATTCATTAAAAAGCCACACCACACAAAAAATTGACAATTACATAATACATAAGCAATTATTACGGAGCCAATAAATAATATATATTCTTAATTGAGTTATTTTAGCTTTCGCGATCGGATATAGGGCACGAGGTACTTGGATCAAACATACACGTAACATAGTGTTAATAGAAATTGGTAAGGTTATTTTTTTTGTACAATTTGAAAACTCTTGTAGTGTTATTTGTGGTTTACAAAAGATAATTAATAGTCTAACTACAATTCAGAACATTTTTACTATAAAAAAATTTCTTTTACCTTAATTAAATACAAAATTGAAGTGAAAATTATTGATTTGAATTTAAGGTATATAAAATTCTGTAAGGATAATATTTTCTAGGTATACATGTTATGTACATTACATAAAATAATATACGAACCAGAAAACTTAGACATAGAAAAGACAAAAAACAGCATTATTTTCACTTTTAAATTTAATTTTTGATGTGAATGATATGAAAGAATATTATTTTTTAATTATATCATTCGATAACTATAAAATGAATATCGAAATTAGGAAAAATTTTCAAGATTAAAAATTTTTTTTGTTCGATATATGTAAATGATCATATCAACAAAAAATTTTATTTAAAGTTTTTCATCAGATAAAAAATGAAATAGTTAGAACTAATACAAAAAAATTTAGTGCACATTTAAGGATGAATTTTTCTTCTTTTTTTTTTTTTGTTTCTTTTTGAAAATTGTGAGTTTCATTTTTGCAGAAACACCTTTTTATGAATTCAAATGTAAAAAATAATAATAATAAAAATGATAACTTTTAAATTGGAATTTCCTCACTTTCTTCCAATTACTTTTTTTTTTTTCATTTATTTTTCATTACAGTTTTTCATCTACTCTAATGTCTAGGTTTTTTCCATTTTTTCGGGACGAACAAATGTGAAAAACAATAATAAAAATTTCTGAAAAATAACCAACACATGACAATTTTTTCATATTCAAAAAAATATGTATATATGTATTATATATGTTTTTTCAATGCTTAACTTTTTTTTTATTTTTAATATTTCATTTTCTTTTTTATTTCAAAAATTTCCTGTTATATGAGTTTTCTCAACTATGAATAAAAAAAAAAAAAAAAACAATATAAAAACATAAAAAAAAAAAAATGTTAAATTAAACACATATGCTTCAAAAATAAAGTTTCAGTCAGCGGGATTATTTTTGAGGTTTCACATTTTAAAGAGAAAGTATTTAAATTTTGGTCTATATAAATTTGTTTTTATTTCTGGGCTTTACACATTTGTTAAGAGGTCGGATTTTTTAAGAGGTCGCAATTGTAACTTTATCTACCAGATTTTCTTAATTAGAAAAAAAAAAGATAAATTCCTCATAAATGAAGTATATGGATCACGTTTTCAACATTTCAATTTAAAATATTTTCCGTAAATTTTTTTTTCAATAATGTTTTTATGATCCCTCTCTCCATATAGGTACTTATTTTCATTAAAATCCTGTTTCAGCCTTCAATTCGAATCCTTGAGCACAATAGAGGGCTAAATATTTTAAAATTTCTTCAAAAGACTACCAATTTTCACGGAAACTCATTTTCATTCCTTCTTTTCCGCATTCTGGGAGCCATTCGAAGCTAGCAATTTTTTAAAGTTCCTCTAGATGGGATCTATCTATCCATATCAGGATTTATTAAAACTTTTAAAAAGGAAATCTGTGGCAGACGAACAGGCAGAAAATTAAAGCAATTAGTCCGTTTTTAATTTTTTAATTGAAATATGTTTAACTTTCTTATTTGAAGATATTTTAATAACGTTTTTATATCTTAATATACAGTTATATATTATAAGCATTTACTATACATAAATAATACTTAAGAACCTTATAGTGCCTATCTTTATATTTTTTCATTATTATAGTTTTATTTATTGAACTAATATATTTGAAAATTTAGTTTTTTACACTTTAGTTTGAGAAGGTGAAATTTATGTCACCATGAAAATTTTTTTTTTTTCAATAGTGCGGGAGTTCAACTTGTACTATTCAATAATTTATTTACTTATTTGTTGCTGATTTTTTTTTCCCAAACCAAATTTAAGTTGACGTTTCAGTTTTGGAAAATAAAACTGGATGCCATTATAATCTGAATTTTACCTATATCTTATGTATTTCAATGATATAAATTTTATGCTATTGATTGGAACAAGTTGGACAACATTATTTCTCTGAATCTCATTTCTTTTCATAGTCATGGTAATTGAAACAAAAAAAAGTAAAAGATAATTTTTTGACAACACAAGAGTGGTTAGGTTAGGAAAGTGGTTAATTCAATTTCATTCTCTGTATGTATGTCTTTTTTTTTGTTCCTATGAAAATAAAATTGCATTTTTATACCCTTAACCATTATTGATTGCAATTCAAATGACAAAAAAAAAAAATTGGAATATCAATGAGTCCGTATCTGAGTGAACACATAACAAACTGTAAGATTTTGGTTAAATCATTTTAAACACTGAAATAAATGCGGTGAAAATATTTAAATTGCATGAATTTATGCTCTGGGGCTGGAAAAAAGACAATACATTTACAGGTTAACCTGCGTGGGTCAAACGACCTGACCGATCCAAACTGTCAGGTTGGCAGAAACCTGTATGAAGGCCTTTATAATGTTTTAGTGTATTCGTTAAATAATCTAATTAATGAAACATTTTAATTTTTATTAATTCCAATCGAACGACATAGTTCATAATTCTATAGTACAAATTTATTAGAACCTTAAATTTCTTCTACACAAAAAAGAACTTGGGATCTATTATTATTATATTTTTTCTTTATTTGTAGAATATTTGTTGTTTTATGAACAAAAATCAATTAATAATTATTTTTTTATTATACTATAGTTATATCGTGAATAAAAAAAAATTTTATATCCATATTTAATAATAAAAATGGCATAAAAATAATAGGTTAGTTTCAATTTACTGCTGAAAAATACTTAAGTTCATAGTTGATAATCATCAATTCATCAATTTAGCTGATGTGAGTATAATGGTATGGTACGGTATGGATAAATATAATATCATATATAAAGGGAGCTAAAATAATACTATTTTTAGTTATAATGATATATTTTACTTACGTAATAAGCTGTTTAAGCTGCCTGC
>OZ023273.1:12296093-12447631 GCA_964007475.1 Hybos culiciformis
ACAAAAAGAGAGAAAACTTTAAGAAATATTTTAATAAAATAGTAAAGTAAATTCTTTAAAATATATATAATTTTTTTTCATATCAAATTTAGTAGGAACTTTAATAACAAGAACATTAAGGACTAATACCAAATGTTATATTAAAATACTTCAAATTTAATTTTTGTTGGCATTTCTTTGAAAAATTTTATTTAATGCCATACATTTATGATCATAAAAAGAGAAGAAAATAAATATAATAATAGTTAAGAATGAAACAAGAATTCTTTGGGAATCTTAGTTATTGTAATTGTTTTCAAAGTACCTTTTTTTTATTCTATACTTATGATTCAATATCATAACGTGAAATCAACAATACTATTTCATGACCGCAATTTTTAATATTCTCGGCGCAAGAACTTCTTTTTAGTTTCTTCAAAATCGATGTCAATAATTGAATATTTTTCCTTTAAAACTAATTTATTATATAATACTAAAATATTAATTCATAACATATAATCATTTCACAATTTCCATTCCGATATTAAACTTTATATATTTACAATAATTGAAAAGCTTTTTACTTAATTGTTTTTCTAAATCAATGAACTTCATAGATTGCCATTTTTTTATGCGATGAATATTATAGAATATTTTTATAATGTAAATAATTGTGTTTAAACATATGAAATACGATTATAATGCGATAAGATTTGATGTACATATACATGTATTTATATATATTACATGCATATACTATTATACTATTGTTATTTCAAATAATTGAAAGATATATTTTTTCATCGGAAAATTGGGTTTTTTTTTTAACAAATTCATGCAACGAAAACAGAAATATTAAATATACTTGTTATATACCTACATAAATCTGATTCTTTGAAATTAGTATATTTAAGGCAATTTTTAATTGGAAAATGTACAAATTGAGAAATTTAATTAAGAAAAATATTATGAATAAATATAATTTTTTAAAAGTAATTAAGGTCTTTATACGAGTAATAAAATATCATAAAAAAATATAATGAAAAAATAATTTTTTAAGGAACTAACATTGATTTTTAATAAAAAAAAATATAGGAGTCTAATAATAATAATAATGTTAATAATAATAATATCTATTAAATCTAGTATAATTTATTATTGATTAATTTTTATTTATGTTGTATACTACGAACATAGAATCCGATTTCACGAATTATTAAATTCCCAAGAGAAAAATATTGAAAATGACGAATTTATGATGTAATATATATATATATATATAACAGTTAATTTAAGTTATTCATTTACATAGAAAATGTACATTATACATACTATGTATATATCCTATATTGTATTATAATGTTTATTTGCATAATATAAAAATAGTACAATATATAAATATATTTATACATAATATATATAACTAAAGATAAGAATTCTAATTTTTTATTATGTCATATTATCTAATTTTTTTTTGTTTCGTTATTTTAGAATTTCATAAATAAATAATTTATAAAAAAAATTTAAATTTAAGGAAAATTTATTTAATATTAAAAATTTTATTTTTTTTTTAAAATATGTATTTAATCTAAATAAATTTATAACGAAATGAAAATAGGAAATGATAATTTCAAAAATCGTTCCTTGGACATTTTTCATTATTGAAGGTGGAGCGAATATCTTCTAGTTTTTCTTTTTCTGATTTAAGTTTTTTTGATTAAAATAATAGAAGCTTACAATATATAGTGTAAAATGAATAATTTTTATATAAATTACTAATTTTTGTAGATTAATAACGTCTCTAATTTTTATATCGAATTAAATGTAAAATTCACTGAAAAACTACTGATGTTTTGGTTAAGTTATTTTATATGACATTTAAATCTATGTATAAAACTCTCTTCTCATTCCGAATAAAATATTTTATGGAACTAAATAGAAATTTTTGTCTCTACTAATAAATCTTGTGAATTTGATTTATCAAATTGTAAATATTTATTTATAATTTATTATTTATATATTTTTATGGAAAATTGTATAAAGATCTAATTATATTTACATATTGTATATAAACTTTCAAACAGAATAATTTAAATAATGTTTCATTTAAAAAAAAAATAAGAGAAAAAAGGTGACATAAGCAATTGTATCAAAAAAGAAAAAAATTTTAAAAGAACTCTAATTTAATATTATTCAATATTAAATGAAATAAAAGAAAAGTGAAAGAATTTTAATTAATTTTCATTTGAGTACAATATTTAATATTTTCAATGTCAACAATAATTCATAGAAATTTGTTTACTACCATCACAACATTTCCGAAAATATTATTTTTATTCATTATTATGACTTTTATCATGAAAAAACTAAAAAATATTTTTTTAAAATCTTATTCTAATGTTATAGATATTTTAATTATTAAATTTTGAATGTTAAAAAATATTATAGAAATGTATTTTACAAAAATTTTCTACATATAACTACCATAATATAAAAAAAAAATAATGTTTATAACCCTGTAGTCTACAGTCTTTAGTGTTTTACAATTTAAAATTTTGTCCATAGACAAAATAAAGTTCTAAACTTTTATATGTATTAGTATTTATATATTATGTTGTACACATCTATGTACTGTACATCATTTAAAGAAAATTTTCATGAAAAACTATAAATGGACAACTTATATTTTATATTTATATTTTTTGTTGGTTTCTTTTATTTTGAGATATGATGTGTAACAAAATTAGAAACATTTTTAGTTCTAATTTAGATAAAAATAAAAAAATTAAATATAGTACGTGTATATATATGTATTTATATAAAATAAAACCAAATACCATTTGTTTTTATATATAAGAGCACATGCACAATAAATACATATACATATATATCAAATATATAAAAGTATTTTACATTATACATTGATCTGAAAGTTACATATTCATTAAATAAATGCTTTAAAGTATATAATAAAAATAGAGAAACAGAGAAGCAGTAATTTATGAGTCCCAAACGCATAATATAAATGTCAGTGAAACTTGTACAAAACCACAAGACTATTTATATAAAAACAAGCAGAATATTTTACTACCCATTTTACATTCAGAAGTAGTACATAGTTTTGTTAAAAAAATAAATAAAAAAAAATAAAAAAGAATTGGAAAAATAATATAAACAGAAAAAAAAAAAAATATAAATACCATTGGGGCATCATCAAAAAGCTTTAATAGAAGTTCATGAAACTGAATAATAACTTATTAGTATTGATATCACAAAAAAAAGTAAAATAAACCACAAATTAATGGCATTAAATTTAATATATCATTTTTCGATGCATAAACTAGAACTTATGAGATAATATCAAATTCAACTAGTCTTTAAGAACATAATATTAGAAAAGTAAAGTTTATGTAAAGCAATAGCGAACCAGCGAGAATCTGTAAATTGTACATTAAAATTTAGAATTCCTACAAAAAATATACGATGAATTTGTAACAAGAATCCACCAATTTAAATTCGGTATTATTGACTATACGAAATAAGGACTATAGATCATAATCCATTTGAAATAGCAATGTAGTATATTATTCTACATGTAGTTAATAAAAATGTCATAAATAAGTTTTTTGAAACCCTGGAAACGTCTATATATCTATTGGGGTCGTAGTTTGAAAATTAATTATTAGTTATTATTATTACATTCAATCCTGCGATCGACTTAATATCATTACGCCATCAACCGGTCGATCGCGACCTGTTCTACTCTTTGCATTCAATTCTAATGTCTAGAAAATTTTGGCACCTACAAATACAATATTGATTATAAATATAATGACAATTTTTTTTCTATTATTTATTTCACAATTTACGTTTCGTAAATTCTTCTAAATATATAATATATAAATTATCTGTTCACATCACATTTATAAAAACCACAAATAAACAGCTTTGAAAAAATATCCCTACTTATATAATTTGTTCCTGTTAATTACCGAATAAGAATTAATTTTAAATAAAATCAAATAATTAGTAATACATATCTTTAAACATATACATAATATATTATATATATGTATTTGTATTATACATATTATAACATTCGTATCCTTGTTCCTTATTTTTTTTTATAGGATATAAATTGTTTCATCTTAAATGCTAATCCAATAAAAAGTGACATTCAAGTAGACTTATCTTAATTAACGTTATTCCACAAAATTTAGATATATGTGTACATATATATAATTTAATGTTTAATGGAATATTATATAAAGTATAGGTATATATTTATGTATGCACAGTATAAATATATAAATTTCATATGTATACGTAAAAACCTATTATGTATGTACGATATAGATACATAATAGATATATATTATAATATCAGAAATCTACTATTCATTATTATAGAACAATTTTATATGAATCTTAATTTTGTACCTAGACGAAAGAATATAACATATATTTTTAAAAAGTTCTATAAATTTATTGGTATAAAGAAGAAATTCTGATAAAATTATTTTTTCTTTGTTTTTTATTCACATAAAATCAAGCTTTCGACAATTTTATATTAAAGTAGTTTATTATGTTTATTATGAAAGTTAATTTTAATCCCTATACTTACTGATGAGTTTGAATTTTAAAAATCTAGAGTATTCGTATTAGCTTTTAGTCTGTCTAATCTGATAGTATGTTTCCAAATCTACATATTGATTCCGAATTTAATATGACTTTTTTTGTAAATATCGTACATAAGAAAGTATTTTTTTTTTCTTTTGTAAGACGCGATAAGTTTAATTTTTCGTTAATTGTCCATGTATTTCTCATTATTTAAATAAGACTATATTAGACTTTTAATATGAATTCGAGGTATATTTATTTCACTTTCATCAATAAACCATAATATATTATAATTATCAATTACGTACATAATATGTTTTGTTGTTATTTATAAAATATAAAATAATTGACTTTTCAGTCTGACTAAAAGTAATAAATTCTTTCTTAAAATAGAATTGTCTATTATTTTTCACCACACATCTATAATTTTTTTTAGTTTGATATGAGAAAGTTGGCATGTTTCCACAAATAAATTGCCATCAGAAACGAAATATTTGACTCCAAAATTTGTTTAAACAAAATAGCATCAAAAATCATGAGATAATAAGATTTGTTATCGCTTCATTTCATTATTCACCGCACCAATACATTTCACAATTAATATAATTTCAGGGATAATTGTTAATTTCCATTTAAAAAGCTCCACAAACTGTCGCTATATATTTTTATTTTATATTGTACTGAACAACTTTGTAGAGAAATATTATAATTTTGCAAAAAATATAATTTCTGAGGCATTAAAAGCACAAATAAATTATAAGTTGATATTTTTTCTAGTTTTGATAGAAATCCTTTGAACCTAAACACTCTTAAGCAAGCAAGTCGGAAGGTAGCCTAAGATATGATGTCATATTATAGAATAATATACGTTTTAATAATTCTTCGTTACTTTCGCTCTGGAAAATTTTCAAGTCTATTGGTTTCATAAATTATACAATTACAGTACAAATTAGATAAATGTTCGTTCGGTACATTAAAATTTTATAATCGTAAAAACGTGATTAAATTGCAAATTCTAGAAACGATATTGAAGGATCTTTCATATATTTTTTTTATCCACATCTAGTTTAGTTACTTTGTATTAGGCAATTTAATAGAACTGAAATTACCCTTATAATTTAACAAATACTCTTATCAAAATTTTCCTTAAGATTAATTTAAATTTTTATTTTCATTTTCTTAAACGGTAAAATGAAAAAAAAATTATATATATATATATATTTTATGTTCTTACAGAGTCAATATTTAAAAACATAGTAAAAAAAAAAAAAAGAAGAAGAAAACTCTTAAAATAAATGACTTTGCTATAAAATTAAATTCCTTTCTTTATTATTTGCCATTAGATAAAAACTTCAAGTGTCAGATGCATTTTATCATTTTCATATTCAAGGATGCATTTGGATGGCTTAAATTATTTTTTATCTTAATATATATTTTTCTTATTTTCTTTCCTATCTCGTTAACCAAAGCTCAAAATGTGGAGAAAAAATGTACAAAATACATATATATTTATTTACATATAAGTATTTAAATAAATATAGTGTATGAACAGTAAATACATAATAATTTGATTTATCACATAAAACTCATAATCATGCATAAAAGTTTATAGGAATCACAATCATAGATATTCATAACTATTTTTATTTTTTCTTTACACATTTTCTTAATGTAAAGTTGATAAAAAAAATATGTACATGAAATGATTCATAAAAACATAATAGGAAAATATTAAGTGCATAAATATATTTATTCAGAAAAGCTCAATATTATATAGAAAGATATATCAGATCGACTCAATTATTTCTTATGTTTAAACACAATGTACATACTTAAATAAAGAGAAATCACAATCATAATACAATTTTTCTTGATCGTTAAATTAAAAAAATTCCTTGTATGCTCAGGTAGTGTTGAAAAGTTACTGAACAAATAATTTGATGATCTGTTGTCAAAAATTATAAAATCTTAAAAGAAAGCATTTTTCTCACAAGAACAAGATAAAAAGTATTTTTTTTTTGTCAAATTGATATTTTTTTCTATACAAATTATCGAAATGAATTAATTAAAGTTTTAATTGAAAACACTCTATAAATTTTTGAAATACGATTTTTTTTTTTTTAGATAATTTTGAACCCCAACTATATAATTTACTAGCTACATTCATTAATGTACAAAAATACATTGGAATGGTATTTATTATCATTCTTCATTTTATGTGAAATGTGTCAAAAATAGTTTAATTTATCTGTCTGAAAAATAAAATTTACACACTGCACTCACTGTTACTCTTAATATATTATTATTATATGATTTCATAATTTTACACTTTTATGTATTACATATCTAATATGAAAATGTAAAAATGGTAAAAAAAAAAATAGAATTCTAAAGAATTCATGTGTATATAATAATAAGTAATGTAAAATTCTATTCCATACAGCAGGCATGTGCAACTCAATTGCGTGCCAGAGCCACTGAATATATTTCGTACCTCGGCATGAGCCACATATAAAAAAACGAATGAATAAAATAATAATGGTTTATTGGTTTTGATTTAATTCAGAATTTGTACTAGTAATTTAATTTAAAAATTGCAACAAAAAACATAACAAAATATAAAATAAATCTACAAAAAATAAAGTTAAATAAAAGTTAAATAAAAGTTAATGAGAAATTTGAGTGTTTTTGCTTGGCTCAATTTATTCAAATCAGGTGCAATTTTTGTTGTTGAAATCCTGAGTTGATGTTCCAAATTTATATTTATTACTTTTTCTTGAAAAACAAACAAATCATTGCCAGCTAATAAACATTTTTTAAAAATTAAAGCAAAACAAAAGTTCTTTTCGTACAAAAAAGATACACATACGTAAATCAAAACATTGATGTGAGCCGCAGATAAAAATCAAATGAGCCGCATGCGGCTCATGAGCCGCAGGTTGCACATCGACGCCATACACTATAAATTGATGTAATTTTTCAAACTTTTTTAACTTTTTTATAGTCAAGTTTCAAAATTTCATTATTATTATTTATAGATAAATGCATCTGTACCCTATTGCCTGTACTATTCTGCCGTTGTGATTAAAGAGAAGAAAATTCGCGTATCTGCAAAAAAAGTTGACTCCGTAAGCTAAAAAAAAAGTTATATCTATCTTTTATTGGCATAGATATGTACTTTTTGCTTACATACAGTGCTTTGAAGTATGTTAAAAATGCTATCGTCTCTTTTCTCCATCCAAAATTTTGATCAATATTTGACAATAAGACAAAACTTTTTGTTTATTTTTTTAGATAAAGGAATCTCCTTGGTATATATAAAAATAATGTGGATTTACATAACCACACAACGGTTTTTCTAACACTCCAATTAGCAATAAAGATGAAATCAATTTCAATAATTATTATTGGGAGCATACTTCGTAGTATTGTAAACCATTTTTGTTTCATTTTAATTGTATCAGACTTTCGCTTTCATAAAACTTCTAATTAAGATTGTAAGGCTAGGCTATTCGCATAATCTAACAAAATCAAAAAAAAAATGTAAAGGGAAAATATTGAATAGATTTATTGTAAAATTACGTTATCTAGTTAACATTCTATTTTTTCCAATATTTTTCTACATCATTTATAATGAATAAACTATAGTTTTTATTATAAAAATGAATCAGAATTTTTCCACTTAAGTATATATGAAGTATTGAATTGAGCAAGGTAAAAAAAAAAAGAAGAAAATTCCTTTTACAAAAAAAAAAAAAAAAACAAAATAAAAATTCAATATAATATTATTGCTTTTCAACGAGTTCCATATTATTTCCCAATGGACGGACCGGAATACTACTTTATTAATTACTTTTAATATTCATTGATGTTTATTATTATTATTATTATTTTTTGTATAGCTGTATATATAACATAGGTATATGAATTAATATTGCGTTGAATAAAATTATCAGGGTCTCTTGAATATCACAATAATTTTGTTAAATTTATAATAATAAAAAAAAAAGGTGTTTTGTTTTTTTTTTTTTTTTTTGTTTTCTTTAATTAAATTGTGTTTATTATGTTTTTTTTTGTAAATTCGATTTCAAAAAAGCGTAAAATATTATATCAATGATAGTTCGTGAAGGTTTTTTTTTTTTTTTTGTAATTATTTTGTTCATATGAAAAGAATAATTATTTTTTTTATATATGTAATAATAAATAAGTATAGAGCTGATAAAAATATTTGATGATATAATTATTATTTTTTTTTTTTTTAATTAACTAAAATTAAATTCATTTATAGAAATATTCTGTTTTATATTAAAATCCTGAATTCAATATCTCGTTATTTAGAAACCCAGCCATAGTAAGAAATTCATAGAAATTAACATTACGAATTCAAATTAATTAACTAAATATAAATGGTTCAACAGCCTAGGTTTCCATTGCAATAAAGATTAATTAGAGAATCTAATTATGTATTTCTATTATTTTAGTTATTTTGTTAAAATTAAAATAAATTAGTGTTCTGTACGATTTTTAACGAGACTAATAAAAGGCTTTCCAACGCAAGTTTAACCATTCCGAGAAAAAAAATTTAAAAATTCAAGAAAAGAACAACACCTATAGGGATATTTATAATAATAAATATCGATTATCAGGGCGTACAGGGCGTAGTACTGTGTTCAATTATTTTTTTTTAACATTGAATTGCATTTGTTTTGAATGAATTTAATAATATATTTTTACAAATTATTATATTAAAGACTTAATACAATATTATATTTTATATTATATAATTTTCTTTTTAAATATATAAATAATTTTATGTACAATAATGTATGCAGTACTACTGCTATAATTCCACTATGAATTAAATTGAAATAACTAATAAAATATTTTCTTTACTTAAAAATTCTTTAAATGATTTTTTAAAATAAATATGTTTAATACAAATAATATATTAAGCAATATTATTTTTCTTATTTTCTTTATTTATTATTTTTTATATTCTTTTAAAAGAAATATTATATAGTTTTGAATCTTTTGCAAGAGTTTATACATTACCATTTTTATTTTTTTGTCCACAGTTCCTTTTTAACATAAATGTTTTTTTTTAATATTTATTTTTATTTTAAGGTCCTAAATTGCTATTTTTTTTTTTTACATTTTCGTATAAAAATTAAAATATTATAAACTAAATAATTGGAATGGAGATTTGAGAATCCTGTGCTCGCTCATCTCTAAAGCGAAATAAATATTTTCTGCTGATTTCTAAAAAGGAAAAAAAAAAGTTATAATTTTTTATTTGATGAACCAACAATTTTGTCGTTTATTCCAAATTAATATAGTAAAAGTATTTTCCAGTTAAAAACGTAGCAAAATCATGGTAAGAAAATGCAATACCTAGTTACTATAATAGTATATATAAAATTAATATATTTGAAATAAATAATAATTTTTATGCTATAGTATATAAATGTAATGTGGTTTATGCACAATATTTTTATTTTATTATTTTTTCACTTTAAAAATGTTTCTCTTTTTTTATTTTTTTTTCATATAAAAATACGGTGAAACAGCAGACAGGATTAATGAAAATTAAATTCTGAAACTTTGATTTCGTATTTGCGATACTAGGTATAGGTATCCGTGGAGCATAATGAAATTGATGCTCATTTGTATCGACTGTAAGAGTTCAGAAGAAATTTGAACTGAACCCCTTTAGCAAGAGAAAGATTTCCTAAATTAATTTTCTTTCCTTTTTATCGACCGTATTTATTATCGACGGAATTGTTAAAAGATTAAATATTTGACTGGAAGAAAAAATTCGCAATTTTTTTACAAACTATAAATTAATTTCACTAATTTTCATATTTATTTTTTTTATTAAGCTCATTTGTCCTATACTAAACTAATGGTATAATCTTTCGAACACTTTTCGTACTTAGTTACTCAAAATATTAAAATATAAAAAACAAAAAATTCTGATTATAAATTAAATTAGTTTCAAAAAAAAAAAAAAAACTTTTATATTAAAATTTAATTAACTTTACGTTTTTTCATGCAAATTTCTTGCATTTTCATTATAAAATAGTATTTTTTGAAGCATAATTTTATTTTTTTTATTCCGTTATCAATTTAAGATGTTTTTTTTTATGCTGCCTTTTTTTGTCCTTTAAAAGTGCACTTATGTCTCAAAAAATGGCGCTGTATTATAATTTTTTGTGTTCTTCGTCGTATATACATAATATCGTTGCATATTCCTGTCTCACCGAAAAAAAAAAATAAATAAAAATAAAAATTAAACGAATAAAGTTAAAAATGTTAAATTTAACAAAAATATTGAGATGAAAAAAGATGAATTTTTTTTTATCATAAGTGTGATAAAATTTTTGAAGAGTACGTATACACTTTAATGAAAATATTTCATATATATACAGTATTTATGTTACATTATTTTTATTAAAATTTAATTTAAAAAATTGAGATTTAGTTCTTAATATTTGAATTTTAGTAAAATCGTATAAAATTGATTCCCTGAAAAATCTTGATTATACTTTATTATATACTTTATTATAGGATTGATAATAATTTTTAAGCACAATACATAAATATAGCAAATTTCTAAGAAAATGTTTTATTGATAATTTTCAAAAAAAAAAAAAGAAAAAGAAAATTGAACAAAATTTTTGATTAGTTGGTAAATTTTTCATAAGCCTCTCAAGGGTTAACCAAAAAAATTTTAACCAAAAAATAAACTTTTTTTTTTTGCAAAATTTTTATATAGGTAGACTTTTATTTATCATGAATCTTTCTAAATTAACTAACCACAATTGTTTCTGAAATTTTCTTCAAATAAATAAATTTCTTAATTCTCTTTCAATTATATAAAATTTATATATTTTGAAAACATATTTTATATTATTATTATTATATATAATGTTTTAATGTGTATATAATGTACATGTACATTATATTTATGTACATAAAATATATAATATTTTAATCTTAAAATATAATCAAAATTATGATTTAATATAATAATTTTAAAAATTCCAAAATACGAGAAAAAATACATTTTCATTTTATTTATTTTTTTTTTTAAATCATAATATAATACGGTGGTTTGTAGAATATTAAGAATAATATAAGTAGAATTATAACTAAAAACTAAAATTTACCATATTCGTATAAGTAGAAGTTATGTGTAGAGAAGAAGAAATAATGAAAAAAAAAAAAACTAAAAAGAATATTGTATATATACATATAAAAATAGCATCATGTAGTACTTAAATCGAAATAAAAGAAGAAAAATGATAAAAAAACGAGGAAATGTTTTTTTCTTCGTCGTCTTCTTCTTCTTCTTCTTTTATTTTATTTTTTTTCTGTACGTGCTAAGGCTAGATGAAGTCAAACTGACGCCAAATGTTACGAAAATTAAATTCAAATATTCAGAAATCGCTTTATCATATCGCATATATAGTTTGGTTTGTTTTTTTAATATAAATTTGCATTAAGTTGCATTAAAGCTCTTTTTAAAAAAATTCATATTAAAGATAAATTGTTTCTTTGAGCATCAAAAACTTAAATTATAGTATATTATTAGATAGATTTAATTTATTGAAAAAATAAATATACGTTTTAATAGTAAAAATATATGTCACCGATTATTCAAACCAGTACCATAGATTCTGCAATACTGTCAAGGCAGTTTATTGGAAAATTTTTTATTTGTTCTTGTATCAGTGCAGAGATGTAAATTGGAGTTATAATAAGCCTTATCACATTTTCATTATATAAGCTATCTATTCATTTGAGATACTTTTTTCAAATTTGTAATAGGTGGTTGGTAATAATTTCTGTCTAAATTTTTAATAATAAACATTTTTCTCTAGATACAACAACTTGTTATTATTATTATTATTGTATTAAGCAGATATGAAATAAATAATTATTCTTTATTTCATCATTCATATAGTTCTTAACAATTTATAAAATAGTACAAGAGATAAAGATACAAATATCTTAAACAGCTAGTTAATATTTATACGGATACTATAATTATAATTAAGTATTAAGATAATGTCTAAACTAAAGGAAAATTTTGAAGAAAAACCTTTATTTGATAAAACAACTTAATTTTAATAATCATAAATGGAATTTGAATCACATTTGTAATGAAAATGTATATATAGTAAAAAAAAAAAAAATAATCATAAAATTAAAGTCTATTCTTTACACCCTATTCTCATACCGGAAAAAACGTGGCAAATTTTCTATCATATCCTCCTTTTATTTTTTTTTTTTTTTATATAAATAATAATACGAGACTATAAGTACAAAATATATAAATAATAAAAAAAAGAAAAAAAAAAAAAAAATAGATATTTCTAACGAATAATAATTTCTCTCTACTAAATATGTAAATATTTGGTAGAAAAGTTATAAAAAAAAACCCCATATGTATTATAAAAAAAAAAAATTATTTCTAATTTATAAAATAAATGTTAGTAAATATTTGATTTTAGGTCAAAATATATTAATTAGAACATTTTTGACATGTTTTTTTTTGTCCATAATAACTATCTCTCACGTTATTATGTGTGTCTGCAGATTTTTGCACTCTAAGGAATTGTTAAAAAAAAATGTTAATTTAACGTCAAGCTAGGTAAACTATATATACAATATATAAAAAAATATATAGGTATACATTTTATTTTATTCCTGCCTTTCATAAGTTTTTGGGTAAAATTATGCTTTAAATGGAATTAATTTTTTCTGACACATAAAACCCTAATTTTGCTACCAAAAACAAAAGAATTTTTTTTTTCATATTTTAAATTCTAATTTTATGATTTCACATTTGAAATTAAAAAAATTTGTTCTAGTTTTTTAACACATTTAGCTCACGTAAGAATATTTTAATTAAAATAAAAGCTAATTGAGTATTTTTTGTTTGTTAAATTTTTTTTTTAATTTCTGGTCTCGTGACTCATATGTTGTCAAATCGACAACAAATTTGATATATTAATTACCTGCTTAATTGACTTTAATGATAAGCGTCAAATTAAAAATGATTTATTTGTTTATGAATAAATTGGAAAACATTTTAGATACATATGTTTAAAACTTATAAAAATTTTCCTTTTCGCTGTCAATTCGAAAATATAAAGACTATAAATATGTACTTTTTTCAATTTCTCTTGAAGTTGGATTTTCAAGAATGCATTCAAATAAAACTGTTAAACTATATTCTCATACTTTATGTCAATTCAGTGAGATTAAAATATTTTGATTAATTATTATGAAAATTGCAAAACAAAAAAAAAAAAGAAGCGGTTTTGAATTACATAGAAAAATAAATATGAAAAAAGCTTTCCTTATATTAATTTAAAATTAGAACATAATTTTTTTTATATTCATTGTGATTTAATTATTCAAAAAATAAAAACTCTCACGTTTGTATTATAAAAATTTGTTGCAAAACATTTTGGTAAAATTTTAAACCTAATTCTTCAAAATACAGTACACATATAGCAGTTTAAAGATATAGCAAACTATTTCTATTAAATAAATCTTCAAAAGTTAAATATCAAAATAAAATTTTCATTTTTGACGTAGTTTTTTGTAGATATAAGAATATAATTATTGCTTTGTTTATTTAATAAAAATATTCTTTAAATTCGACCTATTTAAACCACATTTGTGCTAGTATATTACAAATACTAAGTACATATTCCTAATATATTCGACAACAATTACATTAAAGTAATGATACCTACATATTCAACAAGCAGTTATACTGGTTTAAAAATCTACTAATCATGCAATACTGTCTTATCGTTAGAGTTTCTTATTAGAACATAAATATCAGATAAAGTCTTTTTTTGTAGTCTGGATACAAAAAACTTTTTTTTTTAACCAATCGCAAAGTTCTAAGAGAGTTCATAAAGCTACCTACAGACTTTGAAATTATATTTTAATTGCCTGGGTTAGGTCATAAAATAAAAAAAATTAGATATTCGGTTTAAAAAAGTTTTTTTAAAGGATATTTCAGTTTCTTCATAAAAAATCTAACAGGATACTGTACGTCTGTACAGATAATTTAAAATTTTTTTATTTGTAATTGAATTCTTTTATTTTACAGATAAAGAGTTGCTGCTAGCAATTTTAATGTAAATAGAGCTCACATTGCCGATTTAAATTTATAATGCTTTGTATGAAAAAACAATTCCTCAATGTATATATGTTATTTTATTTAAACAGAGCGGCGAAGTGGTTTACGTATTTTTACCTTGAATTAAATACTTATAAATTTTGAAAGTGTTTCAGGAATTTTATTTTCTAAGCTAAATCATTTGGAATTGTTTGCTAAGATACTTCTTGAAGTTTCTCTAGAAAACAATTTTAGTTATTTTTTTCATTTTTTATGAACGCGTGTGTCCTTTTTTTATTACATATGTAAAAAAATGGTTTTTTTTTGGCTCATCATGCTATGGTATTAATTTTTTAAATATTACCATAAAAAAACATATTTACAATGAAAAAAAAAAGAAAAGAACACACATCATATAATGTACATGTTTATGTATAACATACACATATTATGTATCTATTCTTTAATGTAGCTATAATGTAAATAACACAAGTACACATTTTATATAGAAAAAGTCATAAAAAAAATAAAAAATTTAAGTTTTTAATATTAGAACGCAACATTCTATAATATTTTTTTTTTTTTTTTATTTATTTTTTTTTGTGTTTCCACACAATATGCTTTGAAACTTTGGAACTATACAAAATATGTACAAAATATACTGTAATATATATATATAATATATTATATATATCCGATTCCGATTTGCTTATTATTATTATTATTATTTTTTTAAATTTTTATTCAGGTTTGAGGTTGGGAGTGCTTAAGTTTTAACTTGAAATATTATCTGGAATAATATTTATAATATACATGTATTTATGCAAGTTAACTCTGAAAAAAAATGAAAAAAATACGGGCATACTTTATTTTGTTGAATATATAAACAGATAATTCTTTTTATAAAAAAAAAAAAAAATAAATAAATTTAGATTTTTTTTTTTATTCTTAAAATTATATTTATGATCTTTTTAAGATTTATTTTATTGTTTTATTTATGGGCTAATAATTTGTTTTTTATTTTTTTTTTTATTTTTTTTTTTTCACAAAGGACTTTGTTGACGTTAACATTTTATGGAAATTCAATGTTAAAATGTATTAGAAAATATATAATATATGATCAATAATAATGAATTTTATAGAGAGATTGAGAAAATGAAATTATTTATATATAGCTACTATTTTGCGGAAAAATAAAATTTATGTTTGTAATTTATCTTAAATTTTCACTGTTTATGTTTGGAAGCATCGTAAAACTAAAATTAAAGATATTTCATTTCTTTATTTTTTATTTTAGGATAAATTTTTAATATTCAAATGTGGAAAATTATGTATTATGAATTTTTTATGTTAATTATTGCGATAACATTACAAAATTTAAGCCCGGTTTCAGATTAAAGTAACTGGAGCCGTGTCCAACTCACTTCTGATCCAAGTTGACTTTGACACCCTATTTGCACGATCAAAAAGAGCGTCCACGGACAAAGTGTACTGAAAACCTAGCCCTACGCATTAAGTACAAAATAATATTAAAAAAAAATTTGAAGATTTTTAATCAATTCAATTGCAATTTTAACTTTATTTATTTTTACCAATAATTAAATGATTTAAATTCCTTATATGTTAGATAAATTTAAATATATGCCTTTTCTGAGTCGCAGCATAAGTTTAGAATATAAGAAAATATTATTGTTTTATGCGCCTAACTTGTAAATGATTGAATTAAAAAAAAATTAACGAGGTGCCAGTAACTAAGGATGCGAAATTAAAAGCAAAAAAAAAAACTTATTCTTCTGGAAATGAAAATTTAATTCATAATAATAAAGTAATGTGTACATGTTTTTTCCAGGGAAGCTAATAAATATTATTTTCAATTCTTTTTTTCTTAAAGTATATTATAATATTTTTAGGTAGGCAAAAATATAAGAAGAAGAAGAAGAAGAAAAAAACAAAAAACTCATTTTCTTTTTTTGCCTTGAGGTAAAAGTTTAACGATTTTCTTTTTATGTAAAACATTTTTCATTTTAACTTTTTACATAATACGTTTTTTGGCTATACCATCAGTTTTTTTTTTCTTCCTTTTTGATCTTTTCGGTCTTTTTTCTCTGTTTTTATTTTTTTTTTTTACCAATCAGAAGCATATTGCTTAATTTTTGTTAGTAACTAAATTATATTACAATAAAAATTTTCAAAATTAATTAAGACCAGTTAAAAAAAAAATATATCTAATTTAAATAAATAGTTTTTTAATAAAATATATTTTATGCTTAATTAAGCTGGAAAAATTTTAAATATAAGAGTTGGGAACAAATATCATATTTGAATGACCATGTCATCAAAACGCAAAAGTAATATTTTTTTTATGCTTCGAGGTGGAAACCTGATATATAATGTTATATATAGTTAAAAAAAGAAAAACGTATATAGTATAAGAAAATATTTTTCATTAAAAGATTGAAAAATTTCGGTTATTGTGCCAAATGTTTTATTTATTTTCATGTTAACATAATAAATGGAATAAACATTGGCCAAAAATAATGCAAATAGAAATTGAGTTAACAAATCAATTCACGCCAATATTTCTTGATTGTCGGCTACAATATTTTATTTTTTGGATTTTTTGTTCAATATGCTTTTTTTTTGTAATTATTTTATATATTTTAATGTCGAATAACTATAAAGAAAAAATTAACAAAAATAAAACGTTCATAAATTTTAATTAAAAAAATTTTAAAAATAATTTATGATTTCCTTTCAGTCAAAGTTCCCATAAAAGTTATAGTCAAATTGACACATCAAAACTGACCCATTATGGCTTCTTTTTAACTTATATTAATATCTCTCTATGGAAAATCTTTATGTTATTTTAAAAAGTTTTAAACACAATTTTTTAAAAATAAAATTTCTTTAAATTACTAAAAGTTTGTAAAAATAAAAAACTTAATATTATCCCAAATTTCAATATTACCGTAATAAAAATATAAGCTTCCGTATATTATGTATAGAGAGCGGAAATGGGGTCTCAAAAGGAATTTAAGTTCAATTAGAATGCAATTTTATTTTTAAACTATAAAAGTAAAATTCTTCAAAACAATAATGTTAATGTAATATTTTTCTTTAAAGTCAGTGACGATTTTGGATTATATTGGTCTATGGTAAAGTGTCCTTTTTTTACTTGACTGATAATTAAATGTGTACATCATATATATAAAGCATTTTTTACAATGCCGCGTCGAGAAACAAACAAAAAACCTAAATATAACTTTCTTTCATTGTTTATCTTTTTTTTTTTGCTTTTTTTTTACCCTTCAAAGCTACCTATCACCTGCCCTCAGGGTTTTCTATTATTATGCATTATTAAAATCCTGAAGATTTTTTTTTATTATTTTTTTTTTTCTGATGTTTATTTTGATATGTACCAGGTATAATATTAATATTATGCCAAAAATATTTACAAAAAAAAGCAAAAAAAATGAAGAAAACAAAAATATATAGAAAAAAAAAAAAAAAGAATAAAAAATAAAGAAAAGGTTTACAAAGACATCATATTGTTTTTGTGTATTAATATTATTTTCCCGGCGATTAAAAAGAGAACGAGAATGTAGATTCAAAGTTCCAGAAGTATATTAAAAAAAAAAAGTACAAAAATAACTGTTTTCTGCAAAAAAAAAAAAAGGATAATATCCACAAGTGCTTATTGTTTTCTTATTTTTAGCTTGAAAAAAAAAAAATTATATTTCTTTTTTGTAGACCCAACAATTGGAAATAGAGTAAAAATTTGTTTATATTTATAATATTTAAAAAAAAAATAAAAATTTAAGTATATTATTATTAAAAAAAAACTAACAAAATATGAAAAAGTAATTTTATTATAATTTATTTTTAGAGTGAAGTATATCCAATTACTGCCATATATATACATTTGTTACAAGTATTTATCATTTTACAGAAACAGAAATTACAATGTGGGTTCAGGCTACCAAGAAGTGAAAGACGATATACGCCTGTCAATCTTTATAATTATAATTTTTAATGAAGAATTATTTTTATTATTTTATTAGTTATATATTGTCTCAGTTCTTTCTCTACTTTAGTTAAATATTTCAATATTTTAAGAAAAAATCAAAATTAAAAAAATTTGAAAATTTGGTTCGCATATAGACGATAATAACCCTTTTCCGGTATTTCTTTACTACAAGAAGAAATATATTTATACCCAATTCCTGTGGAATTTGAATCAAAAAACAATTAAAGTTAAAAAACTCTAAATACCCTTAATACCCAAAGTCTAAAAATAAACCCAATATATATATATATATAGATAAAATAAGAAGAAGCGGTTTGTCATATGAAATTTTATTTTTAAAGTTATTTTAAATTACATACAGTAAAAACCATCCAATGACTTAAAATATACCAAAAAGTATTTACATGTAAGTACGATTTTCTCTCTTATTTCTTTAACTTTTCAAAGTATTATTATTTATCAAAAAAGAAAAAATCTAACATAAAGAAATCTGTGTATTATATTTTACTTATTTGTTTTTTTTTTTTTTTTTAATTTTAATTCCTTAAAAGGAATATGTTTTTTAATATAAAATGAGTTTTTTTTTTTTCTCCTATATATACTATAATTTTTATAATGATTTTCTTCTTTGAACAAATTTTGATAAAAATTGGTACGTTTTACCTTTTTTTTTTTTTTTTTTTTTATTCTGATCGAAGAAGAATAAAATCTTAATCTTAAAATCGTTTACAAAATGTTGAATAATATGAATATAACCTCCTTTAACAAAAGGATATTGCTTTATGAGGTAATATATTTCTGTATATATATGTGTGCAATAAAAAAAAATAAAACAAAATTTTCTTCTTTACAAAATTCAGAAGGACATGATAGAAGGATTTTCATGAAAGTGATGAAAATAGTTTAAAGTTTTTAATATCGATTTTCTATGGAAATTTTTAAGAAGTAGTTGACCAATGAATTTTATATTTTATATATATTTGTATAATGATAATATACGATTATGTTATAATACAAGATATATGTTTATTAAATTATGTCAATAGGAGGTATAGTTTTTGAGATTTTAGAGAGCAAAGACGAGACGAGACAGACAAACAGACAATTAAATAATAATTAACAGCATCAATTAAAGTTTAATAAAAAATTTGTCAATTTATTTAGCTAACATTTTTCTTCGTTTTTGCAATTCGTATCAGCCTGCATGCGGCTCTTTACCTGAAAATCTGTGGGTTTTATTCACAAACACTTAATTCAAGTGGGACAAATTGAGAAATCGAACCGACGACCGAACATGCCACAAGGGCAATATTACAGCTATTCAAATTATGTCAAATTATGTCAAATTATGTTAAAATATGTTTGAGGTTCTTTGATTTAAATTTTTTCTAATTTTTTAATATTTCGCTCTGTGAATAGAAAATGTTTCCGTCCCCTGGCCTATATGGTTCTATGATGCTGTTTTCATATATGTATATAGATTTATATAGATTTAATATGTATTTTTATAATGCGAAAATATTTATGCTCTGACAAATAATGTTACTATACTATTAATATCTAATTTCATAAGATGTTCTGAAAGCTAATACATGTACAATCGGGACAAGAAACAAGAAAAAAAAGTTATATATATATATATAAACAAGTAATTTTTTTTTTTGCTGTTGTTAAATTGAGGTTGAGGATAAAAAAGAAAAGTATATGTGCATAAGGGAAAAAATATAACCAGCAACACCAACAATGGATGAAAAAAATATATATAAAATTTTTTTTTTTTAAATAATTTTTTCTTCTTTCTCATTCTGTTTTTTCGTATTTCTGCTTTTCATTTTTTTCATTTTTTTTTTTTTTGGGAAAAATGAAGGAAAACAATATTTAATGTTTAAGAAAAATCTCAGACCTCAAGGTTTTTCTTATTTTTATTTTTTTTTTCCCTCATTCTGTATTGTATATTTGTTATAGAATTTTTTTTAAAGATATAAATAAAATTAGGATAAATCTTTTGTTAAAAAATATAATTGATTACACTTTAAATTATAAATATGTTTTTTTTTTCTTGAAACTCCCAGCAAAAAAAAAAAGAAAAACTTAATAAATTTTATTGAATAGATTAGTAGAAATATTTTATTTTTTGTATATATTTTTTTTATTAAAATGACATTGTAAGGAATTTTTTTTTTTATGGACAAATTTTTAGCTAGAAATGAAATTCCTACATAATATTAATAATAATTTTGTTTTTGATACTATGGTAACAATGTTGTAAATATATGTATGTTTGTTTTTTTTTGTATTATAATCTGACAATAAAAGAAGAAAAGCAAAAAAAAAAAAAATTATCTTTTTAACGCGATATAAAGGAAAGAATAAAATAAGTTATATTTGTGTAATACCAACACACTAAATATATACTTAGTTATTCTGGGGGAAAAAGCCTTCAAGTTCAGTTAGTAAAAAGTTTTGCTATACTGAAGGCTGAGTACTCATAAATATTGATTTGTTGAGGGGCTGCAAAAAAAAATTACTGGTTTTCGTGCTTGGGTTCCTCGAGAGACTCAATTTTGAATGAAAGATGATAAAAAATTATTTTTAAGTACTCCACGATATCAGAGGCAAATTTAAAGAAATTAATATGTTTTATAGTTAACGTTATTATTTTAAGCTTTTAACAACATTCATATTAGATAATTTTCTCGGGAATCTGAGTCCAAACTGAGATCTCAACTTAAGCACAAAATGTTTAAGGAATTTATGACAATTTAATATAATTTTCTTACTGTTGTTAAGTACTATTTTCAGTTCAATTAATAATTTATTTTGCGAGTATGTTAGTTTTGGAACATTAACTCACGAATACAATAATAGTATTAAAACAAGTATGTATATATTTAAAAAAATCGTTTTGATCAGACTTGATTGATAATTTTTGTTTTTTTTTTTTAAATAACATTTTTCATTGATACCAAATTATAATTATTTTTTTTTCTTCAATTGTTAACATTTGGACGGAGGACGGTAGCGATTAAAAACAAACTTGAACATTATTCTATAAAACTATTTTCTATTTGATTCAATTTGCAAAAAAAAAAAACCTAATATCTATTCATAATATCTATTGAAATATTCATGATTTTAACTCATTATAATATAAATACAAAAAAATCAATTATTTTATTGAAAATGTTAAATTTCATATTTTATCTTTTCATCAAAATTCATTTACCTACACATTTATTATAATTTTGAATTAGTATACATTATAAAATAAAATGCAAATAATATTCGCGCCAAAAAAATAGAAAACCAAATTATACCTAACTATATATAAAAGAACTTATTTGAAATCAACCTAGCCTTAAAAAAAATTTTATATATTTTAAATTATAAAAACAAATTTTACAATAATTTCATTTATAATATGGTTTTTAGGTATATATAATTTAAAATTTTCCTTTAATCATGAAATATTTCAAAATTATTGTTTTATTATCTATTTTTTTTTTTTTAATTTTTCCATTCGCTCTAGAATTAAATGTGAGAATTTAATTTTTTTATCTTTCTAAATATAATAATATTAAGAGAATATTATCTACTACTATACTACTAAAAATATTATTGAATTTTCTGCCACATGATGTTATTATTCTTAAATTTGTAAAAAAAAAAAAGAAGATATTTTCCTATTCATTTTAATTTAGAATAAAATAAAAAAAAATAATAATAAATTTATATATATATATACTAAATGTACTATATATAAAAATAATAAAAAAGGAAAAATCTTGCATCTTTAAAAATTTATATAATTTTTTTTTTCTTTAAATTTATTATAAACATTAAAATGTGAATAGAATATTTTCAGAGAACTCTGTTCTTTTTCTTACCATATTTTTTTTTTCTTATTTTATTCTTTCGCTTGTTTTTTTTTTTTTTTTTTACATAATAACATTTTAAAGAAAAAAGAAAATTAAAGACCATAATTTTAGTAAGATAAAAATAAAAATGAAAAAATGAAAAAAAAAAGGAAATCATTTCAAAAAGGAGAACAGGACAATCATGAACAAATATTATCAAAATAATGTTAAAATAAAAAAAAAATTAAAGTTGAAAAGTTATTAGTACTAGATTTTTCAGAAGCTGGTCATTAAAATTATTTTAATAAGATTATTAAAGTGAAACTTTTTTTTTTGGATCGTATTGCATGTTGTGAACGTCACGCAAAATCTTGCGTATTATTGTTAAACAAACTGTCTGAATAAGAAAAACAAAAAATAAAATAAACTTATAATCGCATAAATATACATTATTAAAGAAAAATTTATTGCGCCCTGTATTAAAATACTAAGATCAATAACATTAACATGTTAGTATGAAAAATGATCCTTCTTTTGCTACACATTTATACCGGATTTTACGAATATTAAAATTAATATTTTTTTAGCTATTTGTCTGTCAGAGTATCGGGCAAATATTATTCTCTTTTAATCGCAGCGCTTAGTGAAATTCTGATCCCATTTCTAGATCTTCACATTTCTATTGGTTGCACATATCTTTCGTGATGTCCAATTCAATTCATTGGTGCGTCCATCCATCGTTCAGCTGACATAGATTGAAATTTTTTATAGACATAGTAAACACGTAGACTAGACGTCAAAATCGAAACATTTTTTCATAGGTGGCTTTCAGAATAATATTAGGCCCGCCCAAAGACTAAAGTTAACTCATTTTAACATATTGGGGGGCTTTTTTTTTGCACCAACAACCTATTGGTAGAGCATTTATAAATAATTTTTGTTTCGAATTTTTTTTTTTTTATCATATCAAATTTCTAAAAATTTCAATTAGAATTTTAAACCATCAGGGATCATCATTATCCTATTTTTTTTTATTTTTCTTTTCTTTTTTTTTCTTTTTTTAAACTCTCGAATAACATTGGATTTACTAAAAATTTATGTGTCTCTCTATCGCAGAAAAAAAAAAGAAGTTTAAAGGAAAAACAAAAAAAAATAACATAAAAACAATGAGAAAAATTGAAAATTTCGTTATCCTTACACCGAAAAAAAAAAAAATAAAAAAAAAATTAAGGGACCGAGAAAGAGAATTTAAAACTTAAGTATCACGCGATATCCTTGAAAAAAAAAAATACGAAACAAATAAATGAAACAAAATATAACTGAAAAAAAAAATTGTAAAATAAAAAAATTTTTATCCTTCGTCTGTTGCAAATTATTCAACTACTCTTTTTTTTTTCTTCTTCTTCTTCCTATGAAATTTTCATTCGGAAAAGATGCAAAATACATTTTTTTTTTTTTTTACACAAAAATAAAACTAACTAAAATGAAAATAAAATTAAATAAATTCGAACATAGAAAAATGAACAAAATATCAAAATGTGTCTGTAATCAAGATTTCACAAAAAAAAAATAAAATAAAAAAATAAAATAACATAAAAAAAAAAATAAACTGAACAGAAAAGCAAAATTAAAGAATGGAAAAATAAAAAGGGAATAAATAATTCACAATTGTTTGTCATTTAAGAATTAAAGGAGAAAAAAAAAAAAACAACAAAAAGAAAATTATTACAATAAGAACATAGAAAAATAAAGAAAAACGAAATCATTAAATATGTTCTAATTAGAAAAAAAAAACAAAAAAAAAAAAAGAAGAAAATTTGAAAATTTTCTCTTATGGAAAAAAAATATTTTCTTAACATTTCTTTAATTCTTCGTATTTTTTCGTATATAACTGTGAAATATTTTTTTTCCTTATACTGGTAGTACTACTATATATATCTATATTTTGTGAACAGACAAAAAAAAAAAATAAGATATATAATTTAATTTTTTAGGGTTGCAATTTTTTTTGAAAACTCATAGCTATAATTTATTTTCATAAAAAAAAAAAACAAACAGATATATATATATATGTATATATATATATATATATATATATATTTTTATAAAAACAATAATAATAATAAACGTAAATTAAGTTTAACAAAAAAAAAAATGCATTTTTTTTTAGCAAAATTGGATATAGAATATAGTTTTGCTTTTTAGTTTTCAGACGAATTAAATTAAAACAATTTTTTTTTGAAAAAAGTTATTTGAATTGTTTGATAGACGTAAATTATTAGATACTAAACATTTTCGTTGCATAATATCTTCAAAATAATAAAAAATTGTTATGTAGGAAAATTTGAGTAGAAAATCCAATTATTTAAATTATTTAATTAAAAAAAAAAAAAAAATTAAATGGAAATCTTAACTAAAACAATAAGAATTTTAAAGTTAAAGATTCATTGTCCAATGATAGAGGTAAATGAAAAGATAGGTCCAGCAACTATAAGCAATGGTCATATACGTCAAATCGAACCAATGCATGACTGCTATCTTTATCGTACCAGGAATATTAATTTGTAGTTTAAGTTTTTACGTCAAATCGAACCAATGCATGACTACTATCTTTATCGTACCAGGAATATTAATTTGTAGTTTAAGTTTTTAAGATACGATTATAGCAAAAGTCGACATAACGCAATGTCAGAAACTCATTTTATACATTTTTATATATTTTATGTGAATAAAAATTTATTTGGTGTAAAATTTTTGCTATATTACCATTTGATATGAATTTTTGGACGTATTATATTTTTAATTTACACACACTGCCAGAAAATATTAAAGGTTTAGTATAATTTTTCTCCTATATTTTATATCTGATTTTCCAACATTTTTTTATCAGTGTAGATGACTTTAGTCTAAAATTAGCTTGTGAAAAAATAAACTTCTATTTTAACTTTTAAATACGATATATATGTTCTTAAGTTTATTCTGCCGCAGTTATCAGCTTTATCAGTGTATATATTAATTTTTATCTTAATATTTGTTATTTACTTGTAAGTATTCATTTTTGCAATATTATATTTGGAAAAATTTATGGCTAAGAAACCTTTTTTAGTTAATTTTTTCAGTTTAATGCAAAAACCTAAGATAGAGATCTGAATACATGAAAACTTAATTTCTTGGAACTATACTTCACAAACTTTATTTTCGGATATAGGTTTTTAATTTTTATAATATCGTTATCAGAATAATTACATCTTGATTGAAATATTTAAAATATTATAGATATTTCATGAATTTTTTTGACCAACAGTAATTATTAACTATTTATTATAACTATATCAGCGGAAATTACAGTGTTGGGGCCAAAATTGGCTCGGAAAGTAATTTTAAGACAATTTTGAACAAAGCGAAGAATCATTAGAATCATTGTTTTTATCCTAACATTAATTTTAAGAGTATTATACTTTACCACAATAATATTATCTCATTTTTTAACGTGTATTATGTAGATTTTGTAATGAAAAATTGACTAAATAGAAAATATTAGTTTTTTTTTCCCCATTTTAAAGACATGTATACTATACAACAATGGCAAAGTATGCCAACTTCATTATTTTCAAACATATAGTACCAGAATTTGTTACATATCTGAAATTTGACAGAAAATAATTTTTCAATGTCCTTTCATTTTAGATTTGCATTAAATATTTGGTGAAAGCTTCTTCGGAGATTAATGTTATGCAGATTTTCATTTTACAAAATCAAAGAGGGTATTATATCATTCATTCAGTAATTTTTTTTTCTTCCCTACAATGTTGAATGTCATTTTGTGTACATATATGGTATCTAAAGCTTTAGGTTATAATAGAAAATAATATAATTTTTATTTTGGTTTTCTAATAAAAATGTACGGTATGTGGTGTTGTTATTTCATGAAGGAAAACAAATACGTAAAAATTTATCAATTATACCATTTGAAAATGTTTTGCGGTATATACTTAGTAACTAAGGATATTGATCTGTGTATCAAAGAAACTATACATTACATATAAACATACATATGTATTTAGATATTTTCACAAAGAAAAAATAATACCAATAAAATCTGGAACTTTTGTGAATTTTTAAAATAAAATTTAAATTATAATTTAAAAAACATACCTGGTTTAGTGTTTGGCATTAATTGCTGGGGCTGTTGTGATTGATGTTGCATTAATTGTTGTTGAGACTGTTGTTGTTGTTGCTGCTGATTCAAATAGTTTCCATTGTCTGGATAAATTTTTGAAACAGCTTGTTGCTGCTGCTGTTGCGAATGCGCTGGATGAATGGCTAATAGTTTGGTTTCAGGTGGTTTATGTGGTGCAACTGTTATTTGCGGACCACCAATAGCCATTGTTGGTGCCGGCATCATCAATGTTGACATTGCCAACATTATTTTATGTTGATTTTTATACACAATTTTTAATAAATTTAATTTTACAATGTTTTTCAAATTTAATTTTTTATTTTTTTTTTGTTAAGTAGGTTAGTGGAAATATAACTTAAAACTTTAATTTTTTTTTCTTTCTTTTTTAAACTTCAATTTTAAAAGAATTTTTAATAAAATTTTTCCTCAAAAATTTCAAAAATTATTAAGCATTTCTTATTTTGATTTTTTTGTTTTAAGAAAATAAAAATTTATCTGATTTAATAATCCAACTTTCATATACTGGAATTGAAAAATAAAATTTAATAAGAAAAAATCACAAAATTAATCGATTTCATGAATTTTATTATTAAGAAGAAATTATTACAGAAATCAATTTGTATTGACGCGGTAACAGAAGGAACAAGAATATTTCTGCTAACGAATAGTCTTTGATATAACTTTTCTGAGAAAATTAGGAAATTAGCTTCTTTTCTTTGAAATATCCTTAAACGGGCAGACGATAAAGAGTTTTTGTTACATATAATTTTATTAATTACGTAATTCGATTAATATTCTTGTATTTTGCTTCATGGTTTTGGCTGCTAATAGTGTAAAACAAATGAAATAAATACCTGAACTACTTTTAATTTATTTTATAACTATTACAGCTGTCAGAACCAAGAAAACTAAAAAGTATTATGCACCTATGTATTAATTTTTTTTAACAAAAACTTTAAAGCTAAATTGAAGTAACAAAGTTTGTATTTTCTTTTAAAAATTTCTGTTTATTTTCTATATTAAATATAAATATGAAACTTTTCAATTTATAATTATTTTTAAATTCAATTGAGAATTTTTAATACTTAAAAAACCAAAAAAAAAAAAAACTTTCAATATCATTAAGTATTTTATATTTTAAATAAAATTCAAAAATTTAAACGAAACATTATTGATTGCATATTTCAATAAAATGTAAAAATTAATTAAATTTTTTGAAGTTATATACTCAAACAAAATTTCTTGTTATTTTACAAAAAAAAAATATTCTTGGAAAAATAAAAGAAAAAATTAAATTAAAAAATTTTTTTTTGTGTTTTTTAAAACTTTTTTTTTCAAGAAAATTATACAAAAAGATAAAAAAAAAAAGTTAATGTTTTAAAAGTTTTATTCTCTTTCTCTGAATTTAATAGTAAGCTCAAAGGATAAAGTTTTCTACTTTTTTCCATAAAAAAAAAAAAAAATTAAAAATTTGTAACAATTAAGAGTTTGAAGAATTACTTTACAATGCACTTTGATATCTGATAAGATTTAAAAGAATATAATACTATACATATATACGAATTAAGTTACGAAAAACTTTAAATTCGACGATTTTTATATATTATATGATATATAAAACATACAGAGGTTTATTATGCATTTTTGAACATTAAAGCTTTTAAAATTTAAAATTAAAAAAAAAAAAAAACCCGAAAATTAAATTTTATTATATTCTGAAAAAGAAAACATAAAAGCACATATACATAATGTACAATAGTAAAGTGTAAATTTATTTATTATATTAAAAATAATTCATATTATAACACGTTATTAAAATATTAATTTGAATTCATATGTATTTAATGAATTTTAAAACAAAACCTTAACAATTTCATTAATTTTAGAAAAAACTATTTTGCACTTTAGTCTTCACATGTGAAACTTTCATTGATATTAGCAACCCAAAAAGATTTTTGAATATTTTTCTCTTCTCAAAAATTATAGAATCATCAAAATAATATCGTTATAACGTGAAATCTACAAAAAAAAAAAAGATTTAATGTTATTTTGTGTCTATTTTGTGAAGAAATATTATTTCACTTCTTCAACAAATAAATTCAAAATTTTTTGTAATTTTAACATTTTGCAGATGTCTGTTTTGAAATTATTAAAGTTTTTTTCCATATAATATTATAGTGAAAATAGTATATTTATTTGACTTGATTTGAATAATATATTTATTGTTAAAAATAAAGTATAGCTTAATCAAAATCTTTAAAAATAAAATGATCATATCAAAATCAGTCTAGATACCAAAAGGTTTGTGCGGACAGAAATTTAGCAGATTTACATACAGATTTCATCACTAAACTTTCAGAAATCTGAAAATAATCAAATTAATATTTTCATAAAAAAAAATGTTACAAAAAAAATTCTGTACTGAATATCAGACAGAAAGTAGATTCACCTGAATAGGAGAAGAAGAAAAAAAATAGCTTTTTTCCTGTTTTTTTTTCTATATGACAATTTAATAATTTTTTCATTTTTATCCTTTAGTTATCATTTTATTAATTTTCCTTTTGAAAGAAAAAAATATATATTAAGGAAGATAAAAAAAATTTTTGTTGCATTATTTCTCATTCTTTTATATTTTTTATTTGGAACAACGAGTTCGTGACTTTGACTAACAGTTAAGGATAATCGATTGAAATATATGTACATAGTACGTCAGAGACCTTTTTGAAATGTTTTAAAAAAAAAAAATAACGAAATAACAACAACAACAACATTATAGTAGCAAAGTAATACAAAAAAGTTTTCAAATTTTTATTCTCAATAAAAGCAGTCATTATTATAAGTTTTATTAACATTTAAGAAATTCTTATATTCTTTTTATTATTATCGTTAGATACAAAAAACAATAATGAAAGAAAACTTTTCGTCTTTCCCTTTGAACTTTATTTTCATTTTTTTTGCTCCCTTTCGGATTATGGAATTATTTATTTTTATTTTCATTCTTATTATTAATTTTTTTTTTTTTTTTTTTTTCAGATTTTGTTATTTTGCTCGTGAAAATTCAATTATTGAATTACTATCAAATTGAAATAATAGAAAAATTAGGAAGATTATTATAATAATAACATCCTATATATCTATGTATATATTTTAAGTTTATTATATAAACTTTTTGAACCAAAATATATAATAATAATAAATACGTGATATTTTAGTTATTTATTTTTGAATTTTTTCTTCTTGTTTTCTTTTTTTTTTTTGTTTTTTTTAATGAGGCTAAGTAACGTCATCATCGTCAGTAATATTGTAGAATTTATAGGGAGTAAATTTTTATTTTAAAGTATATCATTTATATTGGTTTTTTTTTTTAAATAAAAGCCTACATACAAAACAATTTCTTTTTACGAAGAAAAATTAAATACAAATAATTAATTAAGTCCTTACGCAGTAAATATCTGGTTGTTAAGGAAACTTTTTAAGCAATTTTTACTACTTTCTATTTTAATTAAACATAATGATTGTACTCGAATAACATTTTTTCAAATATTTAATATTTAATCTTTCTTTCAGAGTAAATTTTTAAATTATAAACCATCATTATTTTTTAGTTCTACCTGCAAGCGGGGTCAATAAAATAATTTATTATGGAAGTACATATTTAATACATTTTAGAACTCTGACAGCTGATTAGAATTTGTTGCAAAGCTAATGCATGATCGTCATGCTTATGGATTTCAAATAATTGGTTTTCCCAAAACTTTTCCATTCAATTATTTTGTTTTAAATTTTACAAATTGGACCTTAAAAAAAATTGTATTCTCCTCTATAATATAATTCAATTTCAAAAATTTCCAAATAATTCAAAATATTTTAAAATTTGTTATATACATGCATAGCTAAAGTTATAAAAAGAACAAAACTATTCAGCTTTAATACAAATTCGTCTAAACAAAAAAAAAAAAACCTTAAAAAATCATTAAAAACTTGTAACAATTTTTTCTTAACAGAATGAGAAAAATTTGCTACGTGATAACGAAAACAGATTTGAATTTGAAGCTTATTTTTTTTTATTATATTTTGCTTTATTTTCTTTTATTTCTACGAAGAATGAGAAATAGCTTATTGTAAAATTCGATATCTAACTTTGTTGTAATTTTATTTTATTTTTTTTTTTTCCTACTTTTATTCTTTTGCGATTGTAAGTTTTTGAAGAAAAACAAGGCAAAAAAAATTATACAAAAAAAAAAACGAATTAAAAACAACTTTGAAAAAAGTTTTCTTTTTCGTTCATCGTAAAATAATGTTACGTGCATTTTAGAGATTTATTTTTTTAAAGCATATAAAAACACAAGTTAAAAAAAAAAGGAAAAATAATCGAAAAATATATACATTAATATATATATAATTATATAACATACATATATATATATATTAATTCCGCCTTAAGCGGTGTTTACATTTTCAGACCAAAATAAAAATAAACAAAAAAAAAAAAACAAAGAAAAGAAAAAACCAAACAAAGAAAATTTTTCTAAATATATATTTTTTTTTTTGCAAGATATGTCAAAATCAGTTATTTTATTTTTTTTTTAGATATTTTTATTTTATAAAAATATTTCTATTAAATATTTTTTAATTTTTCAAATATGATTTTTATTTTTATTTTTTTTTTTGATTTTATTTATTTTAAATAATAAAAAAAATGTATTTTAAACTCTGTACATTTTTAAATAAATAAATTCGTATATAAATTTCTGAGGTTATCTTTTTTGGATTATTTTTGTATTAGAAAATAATAAAAATAAAATAAATAAATAAAAGTTAAAAAAATAATAAAATGAAAAATTTTATTCATTTTACAAAAAAAAAAAGAAGAAGATAAATATTGGAAAAATCTTAAGGGAATTACTATGACAAAAAATTGGATTTTTGTTCTGAAAAAACAAAAATTTTATTTTTTTTTCCATTTTTATAATTTTATTTTGGAAAATTAGATATAAAACTTTTTTAATTGGGTTCTTAGGAATTGAAATTACGCGCAAATTTTAAATTAGGAAATGATAAAAAAAAATAAAAATAAAAAATAATAAAAAATGTTTACATTAATGTTTTTTGTACATTTATTTTTTGTTTTATTTTTTTTTTTTTCTAATAAAATATTTATTTTCAAACTTTTGCATGTTCTAAAAAAAAAAACAAAAAAAAACAAAAAAAAAACCCTTGTGGTTTCCAGGGGTGAATAAAATATATATATATAATGTTGTATGTATATTATATATATTTTTCTTTTTATTTCAATCTCATCTGCTTTACATTAAAGTCAATGAAAAAAAAAAATTTATTGATCGAAATGAAAAAATGAAATTCGTATATAAATGTATAGTGGATATTTAAAACTGACATCATCAAATTAGAATTTTGAATAGAAATAAATATGAAACACATAAAATTACTAAATTTAATTAAATTTGTTTTGACAAAATAAAATACCAAAAAAAAAAACATACAAAAAAAAACATACAAAAATAAAGTTTGAAATATTTTCCTCGAAGTTTTATTAAATTTAAACTAGTTGACATAGTCATAGTCTGCACAAACAAAAGTAAAGATTTTTATTAAGAATAAGAAGTAAGTTGATATTTTAGCTATTCTGAGGTAGATACCTTTCTTTGATAAGAAATTATTTATTTTTTTCTGACTATATTTTTGAATAATCACAATGGTTAAGCCTCATAAATAAGTCAAAGATGCATAAAATTACTATTATGATCTTCAACCGATCCAATTGACAGTCAACTATTTATTTCTAATCTAACAATTTTCAACAACTACCTAATTCTTTATAAATTCAATAATATTGAAGTGAAAAACCGATATCTTTGAAATTTTATTGGCCCAACTAAAAATCAACTAGATTATTCTGAAATAGAATATTGTAATACGTAGTTGTTATCACTTAATAATAAACAAACAAAATAAATTTTCTATGTTTAAAAAAAAAATGAAAAAAAAAAAAGAAATTTTATTTCGGTCTAATGTAAAATGCCCTTAAAACAATATTTTCTTTCTGTTTGTTGTACAAGGAAAAAAAAAAAAATGTAAAAATAAAAAAGCCATTTAAAAATGATTTGTTTTTGAAATCTGGTTTCATTTTTCAAAGTTAAATTTATAATAAAAAAAAAAAAATTCCAATTCTTTATTTTTTTTTATTCTTATTTTTCTTATTTTATTTTTATTATTTTCTTTTTTCTTTTTGTACATTCAAAAAAAAAAAAATAGAAATAAAACAAAATAATGCACCAAAGAAAGTTCTTTGTAATTTGAACTTTATATTATATTCAATCAAGTTTTGCAATTCATTTCTCTTGTTTATTAAACAAAATAAAAAAAAAAATAAAACTTCAGAAGAAAATTTCAATAAAAATTATATCTTTCTATATGTACATATACTAGTATTTATTTATGACCTTTTCATTCTTTGTTCTCTCTATTTTCATTAATTTAATTGTATACATATTATATGTATTTAAGATATTTAAATTAATTTCATTTAATTAAAATATAAAATATAATTAGGAGAATAATATTTTTTGTATGATGAAAAGGAGTGGTTTGTTCGTTATTATTTTTTTTTAATATAATTTTCTTCTATTAATTTTATAAGTTAACTATTTGACGACCTATATAATATTTTTTGTACTATACTTATATAATAAACATAATATTCATAATATAAAAATTATAATTTGTAAATTCTTGGTATAATAATTACGAAAATAAAAATAAAAAAAAAACAGAAAAATTTATTAAAAATTATGTTGTTAGCTTATGAAGTTAATTATGTCATAATTGTTTTGAAAATTTTGTTCTCTTTTTTTTTTGTTTGTTTATTTTTCTATCTAAAACTTAAATAAAAAAATATATAATTAATGCCTTGAATTCTGTGTTTTCTGTTTTTATTTTTTGTTAACTTAATACTTAATGTAATAAGGGAGAAAAAATTTAGTGCATTGAAATTTTGAAAATATAATATTATAATTTTGTTAAATTTTTTATTTTTTTGGTTAGATGGAATTATTTTGCAAGCGATGTTGTCATAGGAAAGGTGGTTGAAATGATATTATTATATTTAAAAATATGTATATTTTATAAAATTTGTTCCAAATAAAAATAAAGCAGCAACTTATTAGAATAAACTAAAAAGAAATAAATTAAATATAAGTTTGAATGTATTAATAAAAAATAAGAATGAAAGAAATTGTTAAATTGTTTTTGCCAAACAATTTTTATAATGCAGTAGAACTAATTAATAAGATTTAAATTTATAAATTTTTTTAATTAAAACATATTTCGAAATATTTTGAAAGCATTGCATTCTATTGCTTAGGAACTTGTGTTCGCTCAGAATAATTTTTCTATGGTAACATAAATTTCTTTTAAAAACTTGAGAAAAAAATTGTTCACGCAGAAGTCTGGGATTCATATAAATATTCTAAATAGTTATAATTATAATAATTATTTCATCAATAACAATATTTGAAGTTTATACACAAAAACAATTAGTAGACGAAATTCAGTAGAGGAAATTAAAGTAGGACAATTTCATATTCAACAAAATCTAGGGACTTTGAGCAAATATTTAAAAAAAGTTTTTGTGGTCTCTCAAAATTTAAATTAAAAAGTTGAAATTGTGAATAGAATCTGTCGAAAAATATTTTACAAAATTTTATCATAAATAAGTTTCTTTCAAGTTGTATGTTATAATAATACTAATTTTTTATTTTGGCGCGTTGTAACCTTTTATAAAAAGTGAACAAAATTTTGAAATAAATTAACATTAATTTGTGCAAACAAAATATTTAATTAATTTCCTTTTAAAATGGTAATGAAAAATAAATAATTCTTAGCATCATGATTGTACTAACTTCAGACTAAAATAAGTTCGTTATTAGACTTGATCCATCGAGAATATGCACATTCGAGTAAAAAAAAAAATTTATTTTCTATATTTCAATGATAAGATGAGTCAAGGAGATAAAAAAAAAAATTAAATTCCCTGAAATGTTTGAAAACCATAATTCAAGGCTAAAATTGTATATTGTGAGGGTCATACGAAATGAAAATGTTTGCAGAAAAAATGCAATTTACGTCACTAATTTCTTGTATGTCGTTTAATATTTTTTCAGAAAAATTGTTACTTTTCAAGGATATATGGAAAAAAAGGAAACTATATTTAGATAAACATTTTTTTTTTCGTTATAGTTTTACTCATTTGTTATTATTATTATTTTTTTTTCTTAAACTAAGAATATTAACAAATAAAAGTTTCGTAAAATTTCTTCTGATGAAAATTATTATTATTATTATTATTTTTTTCAGTATCACTAATGCGGCGTATACCATTGGGTAAAAAGAAAATCAAAACACAATAACGTTATCGTATATAGTTTTTATAATTCGAAATTTTCTAGAGTTAATATTCTGTTTCAAATTAATTTTCTTAAAAATTTAAAAATATTTTTTTTAATTAAATTTTCTTTTATTTTAAATTTATTTTTTTTTTTTAATTTTATTTTCTAAAAATTTTTTATTTATATTTTTTTTTTGAAATTTTTTTTTTAAGAGAAAAAAACGTACTAAACCGTAAGGCGACACTGTTTTGACTAAAGCTTTTTTATGTGTAAAAATTTGTTCATATCCTTTTTAGTTGAACACAAAAAAAAATTATTTTTTTTTTTTCAAACATCCTTATTTCGTAGAAACAAGAGCAGTTATAAAAAAAAAATTTTTTTTCAGCTTTCAGCTGCTTTACAATATATTTTCATATAAAATTATTTAAAATAATATTTAGTGAATTGAGGAGCAGCAGCAGTTGAAAATTTTTTATTTTTATCATAAAAATTGCAATACACATTTTCCTTTTTCTTTATTCCATAATAATAATTTTTTTTTTTTTAATATTTTGTAAATATTTATATTTGAAAAATCCTATTCAGAATAAAAAAAAATAAAAGAGGAAAACATTAAATTTTTTTTGATTAAAGATTGCTACGGAGATTTTACGGTATTGCAAAAACAGAAAAAATATCCGGTATTTAATGTTTTTGAGAAAAATTTTGGTTTTCTTTTCGTTATTTTCATTCAAAAAAATTTTCTGTTCTCTCATAATTTCTTCTTTCAAAAAAAAAAATCAACACATGACATTATCCGAAAATTTTTCTATCGGAATCAGACTCATTTAGTTTTTTTTTTCAATATCGTTAATGTTCTTAAGAAATTTTTGAAACAAAATTGTAATACTTAAATGTATTTTGAGAGAATATCGTATATTTTATGAATATCGTATATAATGATAATTGGTTGCGTATATTTTTTAAGAATGAAATAAAATTTTCAAGAATGAAAATGTTATTTTTATTCGTTTTTAAAGTTATACTACATCTTATTTTATATCATTTAAATATAACAAAAAATTTCTAGAAATAAATTACATTTAAAAAAATAAAACTAAAAATTATTCATAGCATTATTTTAATGAAAAAACCAAAAAAAAAAAAAAAATAGTTAAAAAAGTAGCATCGTTTCCAAACTTTAAATTGTATAGTGCTATTTATGAAACAAACATTCAGAAGTTTTAGTTGCCAAAGTTGCTGTTGTTGTGTCCTATACCCTATAGCTGACGCTCATAGTTTTTATACTATAAGTTCAACTATGTTCATTTTGAGTATATGTTTTACCTAAATTTGCTGAAAATGATGAAGATACAATATTAGACTACATTATTGTCTAAACATATAAATAAACCTTATCATCATACGAAATATTCTTATTTTGTAGTTTTAACTTCTGATTTGAATTAAATCAAGATCTAGAAATGATAACTAAAAGAGCATTACTTTATCTTAAGTCATTTAAGATTTTCATCAATGAGTTTAATAAAATGAGAGGGTATTTGTTTTTAACTGTGCATTAGAGATTCATCCTATAACTGGAAACTATATACATTTTATAAATATAAAAAAAAAATATATATATATTTTTTTTGGACCAAATAAAATTATTGCCACAGCAAAAAAAAAAAACACTGTGTCCAAATATATTGTCTAAAATTATTTTTAATTAGAGTTTTTTTGTACTTTTTTTCATTCTTTGAAGCATATCCTTGTTGAATGCGCATGAGCTTTTTTTTCATACGTTCTTCTATATAAAAATTTTTTGTTTCAAAATTTCATTGAATAAATTATAAGGAAATGCATTGTGAGGCTTTTGAAGTTAAACGAATTTAAAATATCGTTTTTTTTTTCTTTTACGATAAAAAATTTCTAAAAACTGAGAGTTAAATGAGAATTGAAAATTGTTTTCCTCAATTTTAATTTCGAACATAAAGAGAATTCAGAATAATTTTCCAATAACGATAAATTTGTTTTTTATCCTATCGTCATTTTCAAACTAAACTATTTTTATTTTTCTTTTAATCTCTGTGTATAGTACGAAAAAAAAAAGAAAATATTTTGTGTAAGGTCCAAACTTATTATTGTAATAATTACTATATTAGTATAAAAGGCAACCAATATTGATGGTTTACAAAGAAAAAATCAACAGACAATATAGTTTATAAATTTAGTGTTTTTTTTATATACATACATATAAAATGTATATAATGTAGTATATGCGGCAAACTTTTTCTCATTTCAGTTTAACTAAACATTTATTTAAGTCTGATTGTGTTAATTATTATGACCACTCCAAGAATAAAATATTAAATAATTATTTTATTTCACAAAAAGTTACACTACAGTTTTGTTATTAAACATCGAAATCAAATGTAAAATCAAAAACTCATTCTACTTTCAAGGGTACTTTTAATTCAAAGATATTTTATTGAAATTGAATTTTGTTTTATATAATATTGTCAAATTAATCAATATCCATAATTAAAATTGGTGATTTACGTAATGTTATAATAATGTTATTAAATGACAATAATTATAATAATTGAGATTAACATAAAACAAATTTCGAATATAATTTTTTTTTTGTTTTATATTATCAAATAATAATAGTTTTTCCAACTAAGGTTTGACATCTGAATAAATTTTATATAATTTTCTATAGTCTTATTATCTTAAGTGGAATAATTTATACTACTAGTGAACGCAAGTTATTTTAACCCGCATATTATGCTTTTAACATATTACTTTTTGTGTTATTAGATTATTCGCATAAAATTTTTATTTTTTTTTTGCAATCATTTCCCAAAAGGTTAAAAGTTACATCATAAAATATATGGTTTTGCCTTCTTTTAGAAAACAAATAAAATCAATAAGTTATTATTTAATTTTGAAAGCATAAAAAAAAAAATAAATTTTTTTTTTGATAGTTTCTTTCTTTTTTTTTTTATAAAAATTAAATTTTCATTTAACTTTTGCAAATGAAAATATTACTGAAATGTAAAACAAAACGATTTTTCAATTGCAAACCATAAATGCATCGTATCCACAATGCACAATATACAAGATTTACTGTTTACTAATTTAAATTTATTTTTTTTTATTTTGAATTCCCTGGTAGAAAATTAAAAGGAAAATATTTGTTTATTTTTCTTTTACTATTGGTTTTTCATTTGCTTTCAATTTTCATCGATTCTGATTGTTTTTGTCTTGTTAAAAATTTTACCCTCTATAAATATATATATATATATATAAATATATATATGTATATTTTATATCTATATATATGTATATATATTATCAGTGTCATCTTCAAAATATATAAAAAAAATTAATTATATCATCACATAAATGAATTATGCCAAAATGAAAGAGTTATTCGACTCAATTCAACAATTCAAAACAATTTCGTCTAAAGAATATATCAACTAGTATAAGTATAAGATTTTAAAAAGTCCTAGGATCGTTGTCGGAATTTAATCGCATTTATCAAATAATAATTTGTAGAATTGTAAAATTTCCAGTATGAATTATATTTATATAAATATAGAGATACATATATATTGGAATTAAAAAAATCGAAAACTTTCCCAGGGAACCCTGAGATTTAATTTAATATTTCCCCTCTTAGACCTTCTTTAAATTTTAATCGTAGCTCTTTCTGTCGAATTAAAATATAATATTATATAACAGTTTCTTATTATTTTACGATTTAGATATATAAATAATTAGCGAGATACGCGTGATTGAATAAAACAAGGGAAATTTCTACTACAACACGGGAACTCACTTTTGATATATAAATTTCTTTCGTTCATTAAGTTTAAAATCATTTTGAGATAAAAAAAGATTTTGTGTTATAATACCTAACTGCCAATAATTTGTTAATTTATAGATTTATTCGGTCAACAAAACAGAAAAACTAATTAGTTAGACGTTATTTTCGAAATTATATAAATATATACTGCAAATAATGAAAAGTATATTAACTATAAATATAGAAGTAAAATTAAATGTTTTAAATAAACTTCGTTCTAATCAATCAAATTTTTATTAATAAAAAAAAATATATATATATATATATTTGAGGAAAATATTATTAGGTCTATCCAGTGTTGAAAAATATATTAAAAATCGATCGATAAAATATTGTATGTAGATGTAAAGAAACAAAAAAAAAAAAATATGTAAACATTTACAATACAATTTCATGGAATTAATTTTTAACTCTTTATTACATGCTATTTTATAATAACTGAAATTTGACCCAGGAAAGTAATTGGCGCCTTTTCAACAGCAAAGAAAAAAAAATAAAAAATTAAAATAAAATTATGAAAACTTTATAAGCATATATGTATGTAAAAGCAAATATTTTGTTAAGTAATTAATAAAGGGGTAAAATAAATAAATATTTAAATATTTTAATCTATTTGATGTGATGATTAAATCAGCTGGAAATAAAAGACTATTTTTTAAAATACATTTAAATATTAATTCGAAAATCGTTTATTTTTTGTCAGTTCATTGTTCTGAGATCAATGTAAGGAAGTCTGTCCTAATAATAAAATTTTTATAATTGTGCGATATTTAAATATATAATGTTCTAATTAAGTATAATTTTTCCAAGAACACATTTTTTTTTCCAATAATTTCTTTTTGTTTATATAAAATTTTTTGATCTCCTTTCTAGCTTATATCTTATATACTATATAGTATATAGTATATTATTATATTTTATAATATTTATATTTTTATTTATTTTTTGTCCAATTTGAAGGGCTTTAATTTTTTTTTTATTTTTTTATGGAAAAAAAAAAAAAAATCATAATTAGCTGAATTAATTGATAAAAAATTTATAAAGTTTTTTATGCTTAAAATAATTTGATACAAAAAATTGGGGATTGCATAATTAATTTAAGAGAAGGTTTAATAAATAAATAAAAAAAAATATACTATATATATTTAGGGAATAAAATCAATAAATTGATGAGTTTGTTATTTATTTATTAACTTTTTCACCGAAAAAAAAAGGCAATTTTAAGTTAAAAAAAAAATAATTGCTATTATTTTAAGCATAAAATTTTGCGAAAACTTTTGCAAAGGTTCACAGGGGCGAAGGTATCCCCAAATAATTAATGATCATGAAATGGATCAATTTTTCTTATAGGTCAATTGGGCATAATGTATTTTATGGGAACTTGGCTTTTTTTGGAAATATTAAAAATTAGAAAAAATATTTCTTCTTACAACAATCTAATAGAATCCATAAAATTAATTTCCATTACTTTAATCGTATTGATAAATTATTTGGTACTTTGGGATTTTCAGAATAACGAACTATAACAAGTTATATGCTTTTAAGCACATTTATAATTTATTTGAAATCATAACAATAATAAAATATAAAGAAACTGAAAAGGAATAATTAATTTAATCAAATCATTCCAGAAAAAAAAAATTTTTTCTCAGTTTTTGGGAAAACTAACAAGTGCAAAAAATATTTTAATCATGTCACTTCACCATTAATCGTATTAATTAATCGTTTTTTTTTTTTTTTGTATATTATATAGGGAAACATCTTTTTGATCCTTGAAAATATTTCATCCTAATTTATTTTCTTAGACATTTTCTAAACTATCTTTTACTTTTACGTTTTTTTTTTAAGTAATATGTATATAATATCTATATAATATAATTAGAAATAAATTAGTATGTCAAAGCTAAAAACAAATATTTTTTAATTTCATTACAATGAAATATTTGAAAAATAGGTTTATTTTTCGTTTTATTAAAGAAAATATATATATTTTAAGATCGAAAGCAACAAAAAAAAAAAAAATAAGTAAAAAAGAAAACATCTTGAACCTTCTTCAAAAATTATCAACAAAAAAAATCAATTGATATATGCCCTGTGGAACTATATATCAAGTCAATTTTATACTTAAATTCCAATTGAATTTGAAATGAAAATATCTTACCAATTTTATTTCTTGGCTTATAAAGTAAAGTAAAGAAGAAGAAAAAAAAAATTATCAGTGATTTTGCACAATTTCAAAACCTTTTGATAATAATTGGTAACTCTCTAACGTTACACAATTCAAATATATACGAGGGCTTATGGTGTTAATAGATGAAAATCTTTACATTGTTGAGTGAAGCAAATTCTTACTTAGAGCCTCTCAAATTCCAATAATGAACCAGAATTAAAAAAGCTTTATCATACAAATTTTATTCTTTCATTTTTTAATTAATTAAATATTTATAAATTTTAAATTAATATCAAAAATTCTCCCGTCGGAAGGGAAAGAAAATAATCAGCTTTATCCTTCTTCTGAAAATTTTTTAGGATTTTTTTTGATGTGGGATAGCGCAACAAACAACAGTTGATATCTGATGCAATTGTAAATTACTTCAAATTTTCGTTTATTTTTTAACTGAGTGTGTACAAAATAAAGCTTAGCCTATAAATAAAGCATAATAAAAAACTTAACATTATTTTTTGATTATACTATAGCTAATTTATTATATGATTGATGATGATATAAAAATGAATAATAATACTTCTTCTATTATTTATTGTTGGCAAAAGCTAAATTTACACTAAGGCGAAGAAAATACAACTTTTAGAAAATATCTAAATAAAATATCTCAATTGTTGATTTTGTTTTGTTAACAACACAAAAAACCAATGTAAAAAAAAAAAAAGTATATTATCAATGGATTTTATGGCATAAGAGAATAAAATAGGTTTTCTTTACTTTAAAAATATACTTACATACATAATATTAATTTTTATGTATAGGTATGTATGTTCTTTTTTTTTATATTGCATTTAAGGTTTACAGTACCATCCACTAATAAATTTATAATTCATATGTCAGAAAAAAAAAAAAAAACAACAATATTATATATAGAAGAATAAATCACAGTTTAATAAAACCCTAATGCAAAAATAATCAACCCACTTTACTTGAGTTGAATTAATTATATAGAAATAATATCCTGGAGGATAGTAATTTCAATTTTGATGTATATACTGAATACACATGACATATCTCTTAATATAAGATAACCCAAATTTGTTTTGAGTAAAGTTTTAATTTATATACCCTATGTGTGTGTACACGTACATGAACTTGAGTATTTTTATCAACGATTAAATGAATCTAATAAATGTTAAACTTTAAAATTCAAACTACATTATTCCAAGGTATAGAAGAAATATTTATTTTGTTGTCGGATGGGGTACGAGCCTATTTTATTGATAAAGATTTAAAAATTTTACTACCTACTATATTCTGCAGGATTTAATTGTCATAATAAATAGAATGAAAAATTAGATAGTGTGATGAATAATAATTATACTGTAAGAGAATTTTTAAAAATGTTGTTTTCTTAATAATGAGGCACTTGATAGACAATTAGAAGTAACTACAAACAAATTCATCATTTTATATACCCTATGTGTGTTTATATACCCTACTGCTAATGCTACTTAGCTGATCTAGTAAAAAAAAAGCTATAATAGTATATATAAAAGCATTGACGGCTACAAGTACAGCACAAGTATTGAAACCTGAAATTTTTATTATTAATTCTTGAATCTATTTTTTTTTTTTGCAGATTGTCAAAAAATCTATTTAGAAAAAATAAATTTTTCAACACACAGTATGTTGTACTATGATGTTGTATAGTTCTTTCCACATAATCGTGAAACTATCTTCTTTTTCAAAAACAAACAAACAAACAGAAACAAAAAAAAAGCCAATTGATTAAATTTTAAAATGAAATGGGACACTTGTTCGTTGTCACTTTATACAATTTTCCATTTCTTATAAATATTCTTTTGTTTCTTATAATTCAGTTATTGGGTGACACCTGTCGAAGTTTAACAAGTTTAACAAAATAATGAAGATTAATACATTTCGATTTTTTTTTTTTGTTCTTCAACACCGTTTATATGTATATACATATAACTTTCCATAAAATAATGTTAAAAATAAAACAAAAAAAAAAAAAAAAAATAGAAAAAGAAAATAACAAGAAGCAAATCTACATTATTTAATTTATTTTCCTTTTTTTTCTCGTTTTTTTTTTTTTTGGTGGAAATTCATTATAATTCTATTTTTTATTTTCATTACACTGAACTGGAAAAAACCAAGAATTATAATCTTTGAAAATGTTTTGTTGATTTTATTATATTTGAGAATTTTATAATTGCAAAATAATAAGTTTTTTTCGTATTTTCAAGGTATTATATTTCGCTTCCTCTTAAGTTTCGAGGGCTGTATGCAAAATAGCACAAAGGTTTTTTTTGTATAAAAAAGTCAGTAAGCAAAAGTTAAAAGCTCAAAGGTTCAAAGCGCAGAACTCATATTAGTTATTTTTTTATTTTTTTTAGTTTTTTATATGGAAATATAGAATTAAAGGTTCTTTCTCACTTGAGCATTTTTCAAAGGTTAATTAATAATAATAATTAATTTTTTTTTATTTTTTTTTTGTACAGTTTTAAAGTTAGTTCTGAAGTTAGTTCAGGTTCAGTTACCGGACAAGATTAACATATTTATTACAGTGGATAAAGCTTACGCCTGTTTAGAAGCTTAAGTTTAGTTTGTAACCACATTATAATTTATGTAATTCTAAATAACTAAAAACTCCACAGATGAAAAATGCCATAAAATTATAATAAAATAAAAATAATGTTGAATAATTTTTGTTTTCAGATTGAATTGCTATTTTTCAAGGGTAGATAACCTTTTTTTATTTTTTTTTATTTTTTTGAAGAGCCAAGCATATACCTTTTTTTTTGTGTTCCTTTGACATTCGTGTCACCTTATTTTTTAACACGAATTATAGATACATTATTATATAAAGAAATTGTAAAAATTCTATCAGAATTTAATATAAAAAATACCAATACATAAGTTGTTATTGTTACTTTTTATAGTTGTTTCATTGATGATTAGGAATAATATATAATATATACATATAGTAGTAAAAGTATATTCTATATAAAATATTGTATTCATTAAGAAAAAAAAATTTAAAAATTAAAAAAAAAAATTCATTGAGAGAAAAAATTAAAAACAAAGGAATAAATAATAATATATAATTTCACTATAATTTAAAAAAGTAATTATTATATATTTTTTTTTATTTTTTCCAAGTCATCATCGAACAAAGAAATTCAAAATTATTATTTTTTGAATTTAAGTACCTACTTAGTAGCATAGCAATAAACTTAAAAACTCATAATAATAAAATTATGTCAGAAGCAAAAGAGAAAAAAATATATATATATATATATATATATATATAATGTACCTATATAAGTTTGTATGTATTTCTATATATATATATATAACTATTAAAAACCAAAGAATAAAGAGAATTATTTAGCTTTGAGCTATTGCAGTACAATTATTTACCTTTTTTGAATGTTTCCTTTTTGAATTATACCTCGTTTATTATATTTTCAAAATAAAAATAAAAACAAAAAAAAAAAATGAAATGAAATTATATAAGAAAAATTATATTCTCATTTTATTATTTTTGTTCATTATAATTTTTTATTTTTTTTTTTTTTTGGTACAATTTTCTTTTTTCATTATAATAATTTTTAGTTTAAAAAATAAAATATAATTTAATTTTTTAGTTTATTAATTTTTTTTGTTTTTTTTTTTTAATATAAAAGTAAGTTAAGTTAATTTAAGGCTCTAAAAAGCAGAAGAATATAATTTTTTATTTTCATAATTTTATTTTTTTATTTTTTTCATTTTCTTTAATTAATAATATGCATAAACGAAGCATATAAATAAACAATTTAAATTTTCTCATTATTAAAAAACATAATTTTTTTTTATTTTTTTTATTTTTTTATCCTTTGTTTTTGGTTTTCATTGTACCTTTCTCAAGGACTTAAAGGATGTTGTAATATTCATAACATCATTATTATTATTGTTATTATTATTATTCTTATTATTATTCTTGTTATTATTATTATTTTTTTGTGTTTAAATAATAAAAAGAAAAGTAAATAGATTAAATTAAGTTTTTCTTATTGAGAAAATTTTATTTGAAATAATTTTCAGATTTAAGAAGAATTTCAACGGAAAGAATTGTTGAAAATTTATTATTTGCCATTTATTAAAATTTTTTGTTTTTTTTTTTTTTGTTTTTTTTTCTTTTGACAAAATTATGCAAATAACTGAGCATAAATATAGAAATGAACTATATGTATATAAATAAAAAATAGAAATATAAAAAAAATATAAAGTAGAAACAATTTAACCTTTTACGTACATGATTTTAATTTTAAGAATGAGGGGAAAATTTTTAGGCCTACAGTACTGTCTCTTGTTAGGTTTTTATCCATTGAAAATGAAATTTTAAATACTGCGGAGGAACGCTGTGTAGGAAAATTTGTCGAGTTATTCTCTATTCTATACCGATCCAGAAAATGGCATTGATTGAAACATGAGGGGGAATTTTTAAAATAATTTACTTTTGTTATGCAATTTTTTTTTATTTTTTTTTTTTATTTTCATAATAAATACTCCTAATTAAATAATAAATAAAAAATTATTATGTATTTTCTATTCAACAATTGAGATTTCTAAAATCATAATTTTTAGCCTATTTTGAGCCATCTTCGTTTATTATGTCAACCGACCGGTACAGAAGTTATAATTTTTTCTTCGTGGTGCTTACAACAATTTAATATTATTCGGAATCGGTTAACTTAAAACTTAAATAATAATAAGAGTAATAAGTCTTAAATTTTTTTTTTTTTATTATTTAAAAATCAAATTTTTGTCGGATTTAAAAAAAAAAATAAAATTATTAATAAATATTTTGGCATTAACTTATTTCCGGAATTAACAAATTTCCGGCATAGGATAATTTTAAAAATTTAATAATTTTATCATTTATTATTTCCTCTAAATGACGTTAAGAACTTAATCAAAATTATATTTTAAATTTTTTACTAGTAAAATATTATGCGCATTTTAATGTTAAATATTCACGTATTAATCCTTAAATTCGTTACATGCCGGTTTGCCTTAATTTCAGTTAGGCCAGGTATTTTATAAAGCCAATAAAATTGATAAATTCTAACTAACCAGAAAGTTTTCTTTATTATTTTTTAAAGATATAAATACAAAGCTCTCTTTAATATAAAATCTATATTATTTTTGAAAAGAGATCTGTGAGTAAAAATTAATTAAAAATTTTATTTATAAAATATATGTTTTTTTTTATTCATTTTTCCTTTTTTCTTTTATTTTGCTTATTTTTACTCGGATGAAAATATTTATTTTTTATTTTATTTTAATTTTTATTTTTTGCTTTTTTTCTTTTTATTTTTCAAATGAAATTTCATAAATTTTTTTTTTTTAATGAAATCTTTTCTTTTAATTTATTAAATAAAAAACAATTAAAATAAAAGGTTATTTAATGTACTTAGAACAGCTTATTAATTTCAAATTCAATATTTTCCCTCTGTATTTGAAAAAAAAAATAAAAAAAATAAAACGTAAATAAATAAATAAAAATAGCAGAAAATAAGAATAAACATGACAACAGGTTCGAAAAACATTGAGACACACCTTATTTCGTAATTAATAATTCGATTTGAATTGCATTTAATAAATATAAATGTATATGTTTGTATATTTAAAACAATGTCGCTATAATGTTACAACAATATTAAAGTAATTAAATATGCACTGAATTTAATTAAATCATAATTTAATAATGGACAAAAATAATAATGTTTATTCGGCTGCTGAAACGAACTATCGACTATATCAATATAGGTAGTTGATTTCAAACTAAAACCAGTAAAGAATGCATAAGGAAGTAGAAAGTTTTGAAACATAATAAAAATATAATAACTCAAATAGATTTTTTAGAAAATGTCAACACAATTGTTATTCGAACTTACAGCGCTAACTATATGTCGTGTTCTTGTTTCAATGTCGAATATAAATTAAATAATAAATTCTGTATAATTTAAAATGACCACCACATCAAATCAGTCTATTTAAAAAAAAATTCTTTTAAATTAAGTTTGAATAAATCTGAATCAACAAATCGATTTAAATTGTTATCATTTATTATGAATTAGTTTCAATCAGCTTGTATGAATACCTAGGACGTTCTGTAGCATTGTTTCCTGATAGTTCTTGGATTGGTGTAGAATTTACATACAAATTTTTTTTTTGGATTAGGTTCTGGACCAGCGTGTGTTATTTCATTTAGTTCCTTGGACCAGCTGATATTGACTAAAAAAAATGCCCTGAAGTTACTACAGTACCCTGTGAAAAACACAGTATCGCTATTGAGACATAATAAACTTTGTTTCCGAAATGTCAAAATAAAATTAAATTTTCTTTTTTAAATAATTATAAATAAAAAAATAACAAAATAATTTTGAAATAAAACAATAACATAGTAATCCTCTTTTCAGATGTGACGTGAGAGGTGAGAACATTCTTTTCCTATTTTATGAAAATTACCGGATTAGCCACTGATTTTTTTTTTTTGTGTCTGTCCACGCTTTAAGTTTTGTAAACATGAAATCATTTGTATTTAAAATGTTTTAATGGATTGGAATATTGTTAAAATATGTTGAAGGTTGAATAAATATAATATATGCCGATTCTAATTGTCCACAAAATAATAATAATAATAATAGTCAGTCCTCATTCCTTTGGGGGATGATCTAATAAAAATTAGAACATATTTCTTGTTAATAAAAAACGAAAATGAAAAAAAAAAAAAAACATAAATATATATTTATGGGAATTTATTATTTTTTCTAACGAAAAATTTTTATTTTCAAAATCATGCAACTGTGATAAAAAAAAAAAAGGTCGAAGTAATAATAAACACACAAAAAAAAAATAGAATTTATTGGTCAGTCTTGGAAAGCGAATTGATAGGAAGTTAATCAAAGAAATGATTTATGAGTCCGGTAAATACTTTTATTTATCAAAATCATTAATCAGAGAAAGCATGTGCCACCAAGAAAAATAACAATAAGATTTTTCTTTCATAAGAAAAGTTTGTTGATCTATGTTCTTTATTCAGTTTTTCTTCTTTTTTAATATATATATACTTTGTGGCCGGAGAAGATTTTTTGGTATTCAAAGAAACTTGAATAATGAAACTTGTAATTAAAACGACAACAAAATATAATAAATGGAATTTTTAAATACATTTAACGACACAAAAAAATTTATATTCTCTTTTTGGTAAAAAAAAAAATAAAAATATAAAATAAATACATTTTTAGCAAAGAAATTTTCATAATGAAATCAATTTCCATGTATACATACAATATATGTATAATTGTATATGAATAATTGTATATGAATTTTTTTTTCAGTTCCTATCCTTAAAGAATTTCAAAGAAAATATAAGTTTTATGAAATAAAATAAAATTTATGTCTGCAAAAAAAAACTTTCCTCACTATGAAGCCGTAATATCACTTACATAATATTATATATGTATACGTTTTGTAAACGCCTTAATCGAAATCATAAAAAATCATAAAAAATAATGTTGTATCCTTAATTTCTTGTTCCATGTTTATATTGGAAATTACAAGAAAATATTTTTTATTAAAATATTCGGAACCATAGAGTTGTTTTTTTTTTCTCAAATATTTTAATTCATTGACAGTAAAATTCTAAAGTTCGAAATTAATACGACGTTCAATAAAAAAGTTGAATATAAAAATATTTGGTTTACTTCAAAAGCATTAAAATACTCTTAAATCCAAATCTTCACGAATACTTAAAAAAGAAAGAATACTAAAAATTCGTATAGTTTACTCCTTGAGTTAAAAAAGTTTTTCTTTATAAATAATGTGGTCAATTATTACGTTGATGACGGGAGTTATACCAAATTTCTTTACCAAGGTTTTTTACATTTAATTCATTATCAATTACCAATACCCACCTTTGAAAAAAGTGTAGGCAAGCCAGCACTACATTATTGCCGAATTGAAGACATACGAAATAATAATAATATCTAAAAAATGAATGTTTTAATTCATATTAGTGTTAATTTAATGAATCAGATTGGTTGAAATTTTACTGGAACTTTATGTGTTTATAATTGTTAAAAAAAACAAGTAAAATTCTGTATTAAATCTACTTAAAAGTATAAAAAAATCCATATTTCACTTTTATTATTTCGCGATTTTATTTATTGTCCAGATTATTGATAATGTGATGAGAAAAATATTTCTTCATACATCGAAATTTAATTAATTTTTCTGTATTAAAATATAATTAATTAAAATGTATTTTTTATAACAAATATTACCCCTAGTTCGAAGAACTAATAATTACATCAAATGTTCATATAATTCGTCTTAAAAAACTGAAAAAAAAATTGCGTTCCGTGAAATAATTGACCATATGTTAAAAACATAAAATCTTAATCTCATACATTAAAAGTCATATCGAAAATTTAAAAATTAAGATATGTATACATTTATGTATATATCACCAATATTATGAAGTTTTCGAAACTATTTTTTTTTTCCTTAACAAAATATAAATTTCTTTGCATTTTTAATACTTAATCGGCAATTTTTTTTTTCTTTATAAATTGCTGATTCTTCTCATAATATAAAATATACTGTACAAAATTTCAAATATTCAAAATGATGATTTTATACGGCATTGTACACCGCATGCAAATTTAAAAGTTTTTTTTTATTTCAAGAATTTGGATATTTATCTTATTCTTTGAAATTTTTTTCATTAAAAATCCTATACATAAAACTTAAGAATTTTGAAAAAAAAAAAAAAATACATAAATTTTTTACAATTTTAAAAGAAAATTAATTTAAAAAAAAATAAATAAAATTATTTCCTTTTTGGTTTAATGCTGACATAAAAGTGACCCTTCGAAATAAATTGACAAGAAGAGTATAGTGTATATATAAGATGAATGAAAACAAAATAAGGAGTTTATTTGTTGGTTGAGTTAACGAAATTTCTTTTATATATATGTACATATTTATTTTTATGTATATGTACATATTTATTTTATTTATTTAATTTTTCTTTTCAAAACCATGAAAATTATGTTTGATAAAACATACAACCAAAGGAACTATTGTTTTCTGACGAACAATTAAACAAATTCGAAGTTAATCAAATCAAATAAAATCTAATTTGATTGAACTCCGTTTAAATTTAGTGTTGGTTTTAAAAAAGTTCCAAAATCGTATTTAAAGCTTAATGCAAATCATGATTTATGTACATCAGTAGCTCTTACTGAGAAATATGGTTAAAAAACTCAGTTCGATATTTTCAAAGTCTGCGAACATAATGATTTTGAAAAAGATATTCATTTCGACTTTTCTTTAATTTCACAATACTGCAGGATATATTAGCTACAACTAATAATACGTAACATTTCATAAGTAGAATTATTCGAACCTATATATAATGTATTAAAAATATTTTCAAACATTTTGTTAGTGGTTAAACATTATACATAATACCGCACATTTATTTTTTCTTCAAACCAATTTTAGTCTCTTTATTTGACCAAATAATTTTTTTATAAATAAATTTTGTAAGATGTGAATTTCGAAATGATTTTATTTCGATAAAATTTATATATATTGCTTTTGTCCTATCTGGTTGTCTTTTACTCCAAAAAAAAAAAAACAATTTTTTTTTTTAATACTGCAGTGTAATAAATCTAAAAAAAATAAATAATAAATATATGCACAAAAGTGTGTATATTAAAAAAAAAGAAAAATGTGTAATAAAAATTTTGTTAAAAAATATTTTATTAGAAATTTACGCCTTGTACAAAGTACTAAAAATTATATTATAATGTAATTTTGTGTAATACATTTAATTTGTTTTTTTTTTTTTATTTATTTTCAAAACTTAATTTCAATTTAAGATCATTATTAAGATTTTTAAGAGATGACCATAAGGAATGATAGGATCATGATTTTATTTTTATATAATACTTTAATATGTTAATACTTTAATATGTAAAACTCAACGAAAATAGTTATTATGTAATTGATTCCAATCCAAAAGGCTCTAGAATTTAATGATTGTACAATTCAAGTATAAAGGAAAACTGAAAAATAGATAAAAATATTAATAATTTTCATTATAAATTAAAGATACCAAAGGTTCAAATGTATTTTTGCGATTATAACTATAATATTAGGTAGTTGTATAGTTGTATCTTTCACTTCATTAAATAAAAATCTTTTATTTACAAAATAATAGTTTTTAAATGTTTTTGTAATAAACAAAAATTAGTATTAGTCTGTTTAGTTTGAGTGAATAACAGTCTGTGTTCGGCTGATGTTGCACGATTATATTGCTGTTGTATTAATTAAAACTAATATTATTGTAAAAAGTTTTAATGAAAATTATCAATATTATTTACTATCATACTATACATAATTTAAAGTTTTAAAATAAATCAAATCTATTGAAAGAATCCAGATATTTTAAAATTAATAGAATTTCTTCCATAATATTTCTTCGACAAAGAACAACAATTTTACAATATTTTTGTCATCTACTTCTATACCCTTTAGACTTAGAGCCTTTAATTTCATATTAATTAGTATAAAATAAAAAATACAAGCAATTTATTAGATAATTTTTTTATGAGATTTTTTAAATTTACATTTTATATTTAATAATAATTAAATTTTTTGCAGTATATTTTTCTTTTCATAAGCTGAAGTTTTTTTTTTTTTTCTATATTATTTTAAAAGTAATGACCATATATCTTAATTAATTTTAAAATATGTTATGAAATATATCGCTAGTTAAAAAACTATTTCACCCAAATAGGTTGAAAGTGAAAAAGTTTTTTGTTTTTTCCCTCAAATTTTCACCTGAAAAGTTTTGAAAAAAAATTTCCGGAAATTTATTAATTTATTTCTATATATAAGACTAAAACTTTTTGACCGCATATTTTATGCTTTTTTTTTTTTTAATTATAATTTAATTACAAGAAGATTCAGAAATGATAAAAAACATTTTTTTTTATTTTTTTTATTTAGGGAATATTAAAAATATGCCAAATTTTCCATAATGATTTCATGCCAAAAGATATAAATTTTTTAAACCTTAAAATTTCAATTTCATTCGCTACTTTGCATTTACATTTCCAAAGGTAGAGAGGAAAATGATTTTAAAATTATATTATATATATTTATTATATCTGTACAACATTGTTTTTCTACAATTAAATCAATAAATCAAATTCTTATCTTATCATGGCACGATGAATGCATTCTTTCAATGCTACGTCACTTTTGATATTTTTTTGCCAGAATTTTTATCATTTCCGCCTTTTGAGAATTTTAAATCACTTTTTTGAAAAATTCGAAAATTTATAAGAAAACTAACAAATTTGTTCATTTATCTTAAATCTTTAAATAATTGGACGAATCAAGTTTTCGGTTATATTGTTCGTAAATGATTATTACTTTATCACATTTAATTCTATAAAAATATACGATAAGCTTTGAAATGATATTTTATTTAGATTATATGAACCCAATGATTTTGGACTGTTTTTATATAAATTGCTTCTTGAAAATAATAATGTAATTTTTGCTCTCATTTAAAATAATTTCTTCACTTATTCAGTTCACTGCCAAAAATCCTCTTTTTAATGCTAATAGTTTATATAAAAATTCAATTATAATAGAAAGAAAAAGAGGAAAACAAAAACTTTTTTGTACATTTAGTCCCTTTTTTTTACAAAAATTATTACGATATTTTGTACAAAAAAAAAAGTTATAAGCTTTTTTTATTTTTTTCAATAGAAACCAATTGTAAAATTTTCCCGCCTAGGCGGCCAATTTCATTTAAGATAAGATAAAACATAATACCGCGAATTGGCGACTAACATTACTTTTTTTTTATCATTTATATAGAACACAAAATAAAATCTGAATTATTTAGAAATTAATTTATATTTATAGAATTAATTAGATGTTAATGTCGTAAATTATTCATTTTTTATTAGTTTTATTTAGATTTGAAATATTTTTATTATATTTAATTTGTATAATTTGGATTTAACAAAATAATTAATTGTTGAATTCTTTGAATGTTAGCGTTTTAATTTTATTAAAGAAATTTTACATATTAAATATTTTTCTATTTTTTTTTTTTTTGATTTCTTCACAGAGAGCAAGTTCGTGGATATGATCTGTCTTGCTTAAAGTCTAAATTCGCTGCTCTATTGAAACAATATATTTTCTATTAAAGTCTTTAATAGCATGTCAAGAGTTAAAGTAAAGGCCTTAGTTTTGAAAATTTTTGAACCGGTCATTTCAATAAATACTTAAAATGAACTCAAAGTATGTTCCAAAACATAACATAAAAAAGTAAGGGAAATTATAGAACTTCCAGTTGGTTAAACTTCTCCCAAATGTTTGGGTCAATTGAGAATCATAACATTGTTGTGTTTCCATTAATCATTAGATAAATGATAAAAAAAAAACCTTTTCATGTACCTAATTTATTTAAATAGCAAAAATTTTAACTTTCATATTTTTTGAAAATCAACCTCAAACTCATTTGGGCGGACAAAATTATTTTCTAATTAATTGAAAAAACCCCAAAATTTTCTGAAAAAAAAAAATTAAAAAAGTTTTTGGAAATTTGTTTTATTATATTATAATTATAGTACAATAATTCAATTTTCGCTAACCGGAAGAACTTTTTTTATTGTCCTGACGCAATAAGCCTAATTTGAAGTAAAATAATTTTTTGAAAGCAAAAATACACTAAAAAAAATTATAGAACAGAATCACATAAATGAAGTATAGTGCCCGTTTTCAATATTTTAATTTATTTATTTATTTTCTTAAATATCTTTCATCGAATATATAAAATTTAATACAAATCCCGTTCAAATTTTGGACACATTTGGGGCTTTATCTAATTAGTCACATTTTTCCGACCTAATGTACTAATATTATATAAGTATTATTTTATGCATTTTCTATACATTTTAAATTCTTAATCTTAAATATAGTATATTTCACAATTTTTTAATATATAGTTTCAATAAATTTATGCAAAATTTTAAAGCAGATTTGATTGAATTGAATAACTTAATAATTTTAATAATTTAGCTTTCAATTTAATATTTATGATCATACAATAAGTTAATATTTTCAAAGAATATTCTTTTATTATAACTTTTCAGTAAAATGCATTATTGAAGTATGTAAGTAATACCAGAATTTCTGTTATACTATAAAAGTATAATATCTATAGTTGATGTTATATTTAACACAATATGTGATCCTGGCACATATTCTACAACTAAGTATTATAAACTATAAGTACATGGGTATTTAAAAATTCTCTAATAAAATAAATTATCCAGGACATAAGGATATTTTCTAATTCTAAAGGTTTTAATATGTTTTGATAAAGAAAAAAAAAACATTTTTTTTTTAAACACTAATTAAACTAAGGATAGGATTAAGGAAAAACTTATTCGTATTCAGCATAAGAAATTCATTTTAAAGTTTGCTTATAGAAAATAAATTAATGCTATTTTTTTTTTGCCTTATAATTCAATTCGTAGCACAAAAAAAAAATAATGCAAACATTAACTTATATAAAGAAAAATCCTTAAATCCACATAAAATCCTAAAAGCTATCTTGAAATATTTTTTTTTATCCAAAAAAAGAAGGAAAAAATGCAGTGATAGAAAAGGAAAAAAATATAAAAAAAATAAAAATTCATTTTCAAATGAAATTAAATAAATCTTGTATGCTTTTTATATTCCAGACAATAATTTGATTTCAAGAAGAAATAAATGCATCCGAAAATTTTTTTTTTCATTTTTTTTTTTTTTTTTTGGGATAAAATCAGAGTTTTGTAATAAAAAAATAAAATATTTTTTAAACACATTTGCACTGTGATTCATTTTTAAGTAAAGAGTTTGTGCCTTGTCTGGAAAATTGAATATAAACCAGAAAAAAAAAAATTGTAAGATGGATAAAATTTATTCTAAAATGTCAAAAATAATCGTTTGACTTAAATTTTTCAATATTTTAAATTTTCTTTTTCTAATTAAGCTTTCCATCAATTCAAAAACTGACTTTAGTTCTCGTGAAATACGAATGTTAAGGCTCCTTGATTATTTCTTCTATTGTGTTCGTTTCAAGCTAGAGAGCAGTTCTTTGTGATCTGCTGTTTTTATCTTTTGAGAGAAAATATTAGCTCAAACTATATTGAAGCGGTCTTGTAGTTGAATTAGAGTTCTCCGTCATACCAAACTCGTTAAGAAGAATATTTTTGAATCTATAAGTCAACCAAAAGTCTAAAAAAGTTGTTCTATATTACTTTTAATTATAGGTTCTGTTCCGTAACCTCCATTTCTTAAACGAAATATCAAACAAAAAAAAATAATTGATTGATAATAATAAATTAATAAATGATTTATATATATTTAATTGTAGGTAAAATTATTTGTAAACAATTAACAGAGCAGAAATATACATTTTATATGTATATTATATTATCTAATATAAAATTATTTAATTATATATTTTACATATAATTATAAATTTATACTTGCATTATGCATTTGTTCTTTAAAGGTTTTCCACTGAAAATGTACAAATGTACGAACTATTAGGTACGATTATATTATAGAAGTAATTAATTTATTATTGATTAGTAATTGCAATAATTATTTAATTAAAAATTTTGGCAAATACATAATATTTTTAACACATTTTCACATATTTTTTAAAATATTCTGAACACTGATCTAACTGCACTTTTATACAATTGAACTAAAATTTACAAAAAATTAATAAATCTTCTAACCTGTCGTTTATATTGGAGGTTATCGAAAAATTGTAACTTCCCAAGGGTCTTGATGTCGATGAAAATTGTAATATGATATTGAAAAAACTAAAAAAAAACATCTTCCGCCCCTGATTGTGACCAGGGTATCTTAAAATTAAAGTATCTTAAATTGAAGTAGCCAAAACGGGGCCCACACTTTATTTATGAGATACTATGTTCTATATCTTTTATTTTATTACGTAAATCTGAATATTACAAATTTTTATAAAATTTTCATTTAAAATAAAGAATTTCTCCTTGTGATTGTCAATATTATCCAGCTGTTATTTACGGTTAGTATTAAACTTTTAATCATAATGTAATTAAATAGAAAAACAAAAAAAAATTATTGTTGCAGTTTGAAAGAAAATATCGTTCGCATGATAGATTTTACATGGATTAAATATTTTGTGCCTTTACATTGTATTTTTGGATAAAATCATTTTATTTTGAATTTTTTTTTTCTGGAGTAAATTTATGCAGATGCATTAACAGATAGTGCAAATATAAAATAAGCTTAATACAGGAAAAATTAAGTGGAATAAAAACAATGTTATTAATAGGTTTTCGCGTTGATACAGAATGGGTATATAGGATTAATAGTGAAACTAGCGTTTTTTTGTAAATAATGTATTGTTGGCTCGGGTAATGTAGTCTTATAAAATATCTGTTTTAATTCACCAGAATGAAACAATGTTTGAAAAGATTACAGACATTTTTTTTTTTAACTTATGAAATTTATACTCTATTTTTTCTTGTAAAGTCATTTCTTAAAGCATAAAAAACAGCTCTATATAATCTAATTTTTAGCTGACTAGCTTCATATTTTTTTTCTAGGAAATTAAAATTATAATATATTTGCAAAATTAACATTATATATGTGTAAGAAGATTAAAATTTTTCATTATGTACATTTTGCATTTTTATTTATTTATTTTTTTTTTTCAAAACAAATAAACATGATGGGCACTTGATGTCTATTTGTATTAAAGAGAGCAAACGCAAAACTGTAATTTTTTTTGATGTAAACACTGTGGTAATCTTAAAAAGTCTAACTTACATAAAAACACAGAAATAGTTCCAATGGTAAATAATAAAATAAGAATTTTTTTCAAATAAAGTGTATAATTCAAATTTATTCCATAAATTATTATAAATATACAATATAGTTTAAAATAATTTATTGCCATCAGTTTTTATGGTTTTTATAGTAAATTGAATTACACTCACTGCCAAATGATGAATATTTAAGAATACCGTAACAATTCACCGTCCATTATCTTAAAAAAAAAATTGCAGATTTCCCGCGCAAACTTTCTTCCAAAAATAGTTTAAGTCTTAACTGAACGATCTTAAATCTTTGCTGTTGCTTATGAGCATGCATATTGTAAATTTAATATTTTTCTCATTTGAATTTTATACATCAAATTTGGATTTAAAAAGTTTTTCGTAAAATAAGTATTTTGGACATTGTACTTAATAGCTTGGCTTATTTTAACCCTACCGCATTTTGTCTTATAATTTTGAATTTATTTTTTGTGGATGAAGTTTTTTCTAGCTTCTAGCATAAGGGTTAAAAATACCAAAAGTTTCACAATCAAAGCAAAATTTTCAATTATTTTTAAGTAATTTTAGTTCTTATAAAAGTTGAAGAAGCATGATTGTATCTATGTATAAAAAATTCGTCTAACAACAAAAAATAAAAATTTAATTTACATAAAGAAAACCCTTCGTCTGAATAATAGCTTTTATATTTAAATTTAAATTCAAATTGCAAATTGTTGATTTTTGAATAATTTTCCATATTGACCTTGGATAGGTACGAGCACATAGTGTAGAATTGTATAGATTCATATATGTAAAAACATGTATTTACATATTTTATAGTTAATTTATTTTTTCTAAATTATTAGCCAATTCACTCTTTTTAAATCCGAAATAAACAACATAAATTTCAACTAGAATTGAGTGAAAAATGTTTTATTGTATGTATAATTGTATATATAGAAAAAGTCATTATGCATGCTTAAGTGAATGTATGTTATTAACAGGATTATGTTTTTAAAGATCTAAGCAGAATACAACATTAAACTATAATAGATTATTTATCGGATTGCAGACTTCAAACTCATTTCAAATTAAACCAAACACACCAAATAAATATATCAAATAGAGTTATTGAGCATATTTTATCGTTATCATTGTTGCCCTTTTTTGGCAACAACCTTTTTTTTAGTTTTAATCTTTTAAATCGAAATTTTTCATCTATTTACTTCATGTTTGTTTTTCAAGGAGGAATATATTTTTTTAAATTAAAAAATCAATTAGTCTTTTCGCGAATTATATAAACAAAAAAAAAACACTCCATCAGATTTGATCCTTTGGATTTAAAGATTTTTATTTTCATCATTAAATTTTCTTTCATGTTATAAGAAAAGCTCTGAGATCAAAAACTTCAGTTTATATTTTCTAAAAATAAAAATTTTAATTTAATAATTTTTTATTTTTTTTTTCATGCTTAAAATTCGTTTGCTTCATTTAATGTTGATTAAGATTTCCCCAATGATTACATTATTATTTTTAATGTATGAAATTATATACCTTTGAGTATACATAAAATAAATGTTATATAGTGAATAAAATACCAAAATATTATAAAAATAAAAGAGTTTGTTATAAAATATTTTGAATTTAATGTTAAGAATTGCATTATGTTGTTATTCTTTTTTCTTTTTTAATATTATTTTATACTCTTGTGAAAAACCATTTCTTCAAGACTTTGTTTTCCTGTAAAAGTAAAAAAAAATTAATCTCCGGTATCAATTGATTGATTAATAATAACATCTAAATCATAAAAATAATTCTATTTTCAAAACATTTTCGAAAAAAAAAGTCGAGCTTTATGCACATATGCGCAAATGAAAGCTTAATAAGTTCTAGAATTATAAAATTAATATTAATATATATTAATTAATATGTTTTAAGTATTTTATATACATTTATAGAGTTTTTTAACTAATCTTTTTGAATCCAGCTTGAAATAAGGATTAAGATTTATCATTCACATATTTGTACATAACCGCTGAAATAACTTTACAAGTACGGTTTTGCAATAAATTGTTATTAGAAAATCTCTAATGAGGGAATTCGAAACTCGTTTTTGATTATCAAATCACTTTTCATTTTACTTTTTTTTTTAAAAACAGTTTCATTTATGACATTTCAAATAAATATTAAACTACCAAAATAAAGTTGATAGAATCGCATTCATAAAAAATTTCTATTGAACTGTAGTGTATTAAAGAATAATAATATGTGTATATATTTAAATGTACTAAATTTAGGACGTGTTAAAAACTTTATGTTCTATATAAAATTTAGGAGCATTATTTTAAGTACTTTGTGATGTGAAACAATTAAGTCTCCAAAGGGAATAATATGAATATAGTATTATATGTATTAAATTTATAAATAAACTTGAAAAAAAAAAAATATTTATATATATATCAAGCAAAAGCTTATTATTATTTTTGTTATATTATGTATATATTTATAATAGATATTATAATGTATGACTGTATTATATAAAACATAATGTATATGTTCAACGAAAAAATAATTTTCTAACAATGTAAATATATTAGTTTATTTGGCTCTGATATACTTTGTACAAAATTTTATATAAACTCGTGTCGCTCATAAAGCACGCATTTAACAGAACTTTGCCATTAGTTAATTAAAATTATTATATTTCTCATCTGTTAATTAAGGTTCACACACCTTTAAAAAAAAAGTTATATACATTTTTTTTTTTACATTAAAAATACACTTATTATTATTATTATTATAACCCTTGAATATAACAAACAAGAATAATTCGCGCGTATTTTGGATTTTCTTATAGAGAATCAATAATGGTACAACATTTAATGCCCTTTTATTATAAAACTTATATACAAAAAATATATATTTTAATTTTGTGTTTTGTATGTTACAATGGGACACCATAGGCTTAGGTACTAAGGGGTCTGGCGGCACGCAGCTCTCTCAATCTAATATTTATTACATATACAAGAGTGTGTTATCTTATTTTTATAATTATTCTTAGAGAAAGAACTTCATTAAAAAAGAGTTATTTAATTAACATATAATTGATTAAATATAAAAATTAAGGGGAATTTTTTATCACATTATTTATTAAGAAATTAGGATAAATTATGTTACTGTGCGATGTAATAATTTAAAAATAGTTAAATTCAATAATCTTATATTTCTGTGCAGAACAGCAACTAGTAAATATATTTATTGCATGTGAATCTAATTAAGGAATTATTTCTTTCCTGTACGTGTATACATTATATTTCATTGAACGTTAAATTTAAATAAAATAAAAAAAACAACAACAACAATATTATTGGTAAAATTAATAATAATAAATTATTTTTTATATTCATTTTCAGAATCTAACGGCCCCTTAATGTTTTTATACATACAAAATTAAGTTGAAATCTTTCTAACGCTTTAATAATTAAATTTTTCCTGATTTTGGAACAATAAAATAAATAAATATGGAGCATGCAAAAAACTAATAAAATACCATGATTTGAGAATATAAAAATACATTTCCTTGTTATTTCAGTGTTAAATTCTACAATTTTGTTAATCAATATTCTTATTTAAATATACATTTATATAGCTTTAATGTTTTTCTGTATATTATTTCAAGCTTTGAATGAGCTGCATAGCTAAGAGTTTATCAGTTGAGAGAAAATTTTATTTTAACATTGTTCGTAGTCACCAGAATTGTTTATTTGTTTGAATATCTATCACTAAAATATATAGATTTCCTTCTTATAACTTTAGAAATTCGAGTAGCATCATATTATGACTTTGGACGGGTTTTATGTAACAAAAAAAGGTTAAGGACCAAAGTTCTATAATTTTCAGTTATAAATTAAGATTTATAATTTTGTTTAAAAGTTATTATGTAATATATATATATTTTTATAGGTTGGATTATTTATATTTTATTTGATGTCATCGACTTTGAATTTAACTGCTTTTTAGACAGTATCATTTATGTTTATTGATAACATTTTGAGATTATCCATAGTGTACATAGTTTACATATTATGTATGTGTACATACATTTATTTTTTTTGTAAGAAAAAAGATAAAATCATGGTTCCATATAAATGTTTCCCTTCACTCATATACAGTACACACTAGATGTAGATATATTAAAAAAAACACAAAAACAAAAACACATTGGTGGTGAAATGCAAATTGTGTCCTATTTCGTTCATATTTTTTTTATTGAAAATTTGCAAATAAAAAAATAAAACAAAAAATTTTTTTTTTTTTTTAAATATGCAAATTTTATCTGACTCCTTGATATACTCTGAATATCCTTTCGTAAATAAATTTTTCTGTTAATTTTTTTTTTACTCGTTTTTCTTTTTTTTTTTTTTGCGAATTAAATATTCTAAAAGAGAATGAAAAAGAAATGAATGACCTGATTTAAATGATGAGTACTTTTTTTTTTTTTTTTTTCCTTCTTTGCTCTATTATTTTTATGTTTAAATAACTTCAGGCTATTTTTTGTTCATAAAAAACAAAAAAAAAATTGTATATATGAAAAAATAAAAAAAAATATAAAATTATTATATTTTATGCAAAATATAAATTATTATAACTTTATTTCCATATTTAATTTAATTTGAAATATAAAAAAAAAAAAATATATAAAAAAAAATTAAAGGAAATATTTGAATATGCAAAGTTACCTTTGAATTATATGAACAAAAATTATTAAATAAAAACTGTAACCATAGTCGAAACCAGTCAAACGTAAGCAAAAGCACTGTTTTTTTGTGTATTATTTTTTTTTAAATATCTTTCAGAGGAAAAGAACATTCAATTTTTAGTTTTTTTTCATCATCTTTTCTCTAGATACACCTTCAAAGAAAGATTATAATTTTTTTAATTTTTTTTTATTTTTTTATTTAATAGCAATGTGAGGGGTTTTATATTATTATCTATTTTTAAAAGTATACTTTGAAATTAATATAATATGAAAGACCTTATGTGTGACATGATTTGAAGAAATGCACTCATTTTATTCTCACAAGAAGAATGTAACGAGAAATGAATAAAGTTTTTTTTTTTTTTGCACGCTGTTTGAAAACAAAAATAAATATATAAAATAAAAAATAAAATAAATATTTGCCTTTTTGTAGAACAAAAATTAATATAAAAATTCAAATTATTTTCTGTTTGACATTTTTAGTTTTTTTTTTTTAATAATTAAAATAAAATTGAATAGAATTTCAATTACAGAAAAACAAAAAAAAAATGATAATACGAATAGATTTTTTTTTATGAAAATGTAATTAAAGAAAACTATATACCAGGGGTGGCCAGACTTTATCCCAACAGGAGCCGAAGTTACAAAAATCAGAATTGTCGAGAGCCGCAATTAGAAATTGTTTTAAATATCGTCGGTCTCATGCAAAAATCAAGAAACTGCAAAAACATAGTTTTGAGAAAGTTGAATTTGGATTTTTTTTTCTTTTTTTTTAGTACGTTTTGGTACTTTCGGGGAAATAGAAATAGTCTTGCGGATAATTTATGAGCTTTCGACTTCTAACTTTGAACATATTAAAATTTTAGTTTTTTATAATTTTTCTACAATATAAGAAGAAAACGAGACCGACGATATGTAAACTGTCTTTATTGCCATTTTCATTTATCTTTATAGTAGAGATATGGTCAACGTAATTCACTCGCGTACACGCGCATATACGCACGTAAAAAAACTGGTTTTTTTTTACCTGTTACGTTCAACGCCGTTCACTTGCGAAAAATAAATATAATAAAAATTCTAATTTTAAATATTTTGAGGAATTCGCAATAAATATTATAATATATATAATTTAACTATATTTTACAAAATTATTACAAAATTAAAATTTTATTTATTTATTTTTTTTTGGTTCAAAATAAAAAATTTTTTCCATAGCAACAAAATAAATAATAACAATACAAAAGTTTTGACAAAAGTTAAAATATTTGAACTTTTACGTGCGTAAGCTACGTTTTACGTCGTTGCTTATAACATCTCTCATACATTTTCATACAATTTGATTTTTTACGTGCGTACACGCGCGTGAATTGCGTTCACCATATCTCTAGTAATTTATTTAAAAAAAATCCCATGTATGTTTATTTATAAAGAAAAATTATAATGACAACCAATACATTACATAAGAAAACGGTTTTTTAAATAGTATTTTTTAAAAACAATTTTTAACAATATTTTTTCAAACGTGGCTAGAGCCGCAGTGAAGAAGAACGAGAGCCGCATGCGGCTCGCGAGCCGCAGTTTGGCCAAGTATGCTATATACAGTGTGTTTATAAGTCTATTATACTATATTTAAAGCTTTGAAATATGTAAGAGGCAAATAAGGACATTTTGTTTACTTTTTTTAATTGGAAAGTTGTCAATTTATCTAATTGGTGGAATATTCAGTTTTCCGGAATTTTTATTTTTCTCTTTAATATTCCACTTAAGTCAGAATACTATATTTATAAAATTATTTTTAAGATACTTTTTTAAACTAGGTTTCTTTTTTTAACAAAGGTGTCATGTTTTCATAATTTTAATTAAAATGCGATACATAAAAGTTATAATATATACAGGCATAGCGATGTTTTTCAAGTATTTTCAAAGTTTTGATTCTTCTGCCATTCATATTTAAATTTAAACTATTGCCTGTTACAGAGGACAATTTATAATGAATATTTATTTAAATCACAAACACTAATGGAAAAATATATACTACAAAATTATAAAGTGAAGATCACGTACATTTGAATGTATGTTCTGTTAAACTGCAATTTATAAATAATAAATAATCGGATTAACTGGGCTTATGTGAACATCGATGTAATTTTTTTTATTTTTTTTTTTTCAATTGTTTAACGAAGAATATACATACATATACATATTATATGTATTAATTTTAATTTGTGAAAAAAAAAAATAATAATAATAATAAAAAAAAGCTTCATTTTCGAATAAAATAAAAAAAAAAATGATACGATATATATGTATATGTATAAAGAAATTATATCATCATAAAGAAGAAAGATTTTACACACATTTCCCTTTGGGACTCACTTAGGAAAATTGTATCCTTTTACAGAATATCTGAATGGACTTGAATTTAATATTTCATATATCTGCAGTCATTTTTTAATAGCTTCTGGCCTTTTTTTTTTTTTTTTATCTCATGTAATATTAAATTTATTATTTCTGTTTTCTTAAATAAAGCTAAGTACATGTATACATATTTTCAGATAATAAAAATTTTTATTATTTAAAATTTAACTTCTTGGAATTCAACCAATTATTATTTATATAATCTGTAATCTTTATTAGCACGAGCTTTAGATTTATTTTTTTCATCATCTTGAGGCATATCATCGTCGTAATTCTACTCACATACCTGAAATAACGTCATATAAGCAATATTTGTGTAAATAACTAATAATAAATACATATAGGTATATACATAAAAGTCCAATTTAAGAAATTAGTTATCAGTAAATGCATCCTCAAAAAATTATAGATGTTCCATACATTTGAAAATATTAAGTGTTTTCATTTTCAATAAAAAACATTTGCAAATTGGCAGAAAATTGTAAATGTCATTTGCAATCTTTTAAACATTCTTCGGTGTAGTTATAACAGCCATCATAATTAATAATTTTTATAAGTGTTCGTTGTAATAAATATTGCACAAATTTCCAAAAACAACATTAAATGCATGTGAAAATTACAAATTAGTCAATATCTTAGACGAAGTGAGGACGGCTAAAAAAAAAATTTCCTATTTTTTATCCAACACCGGCCCTTACAAAAAAAAACTATTTGACGTATAGAAACTATTAAAAACATCATAAAGGTAAAAAAAATGGGTTGCTGTTACATCTCTAGTCTAAACATACAAACGAAAGGAATACAATATACACTAGTATTCGTGTCATCTTGAACAAGGTAGTGTAATTTTCGGGGTATTCATAATAGCGATAATAATTATATGAATAATATTATATGAAAATTATTTGTACTCTTGTACACTGACAGAAATTTTTTTTTGAATTCATTTGCGACCAATATATTTTTTTTGGAGAAACAATAATTCTGTTTCAAGAACATTTTTTTTTTTCAGAGAATGAAAAATATTTTTCCAAAAAAGAGTTTCCCTTGCCTTAACATTATGTTTATTCCTGCAACAGAATTTATGTTTTGGTAAATAATTTCCTTAATTTTTTTGTTTTTTTTTGTAGATTCTTTGACTCAAATAGAATTAAAATGATGACTTTAATTTACTGGAACAAAATTTTTTTTACAAAAACTATCTATTTTTTGGGTCAAAAGAATTTAATTCCATAACATTGCGGTAAAAGAAATTATTTTCTCTTAATAAAATTTCTTTTTCCTTAAAAGAGTATTATTTTAAGATTCTTGGAACAAACTACTGTTAGTTGCAGGAAAAGTATGATCGGTTTCAAATAAAGTATTTGATATGTGCACACACTGTGTGTTTCAACACATACATTGTGTTCGCACTGTGTGTGTTAATACAAACATTTTTTAGTAACTGTGTCTGTGTGGTAGTTTTAATAGATACCGAACTTATATTTTCTATTTAATACATTGTTGTATATTACTGACATAGCTCAGTGGAAGACTCTACATCACATTGAACACAGAAGGTTAAGCAACATCTCGTAGTGATAGAACTTAGATGGATGACCATAAACAAATAAAAAAAAAACAATATATAAAAAGAAAGCGAAAAAAAAAAAAAAAAAAACAACAAAAAAACAACAAAAAAAAAACAAAAAAAAAACAAAAAAAAAAAAACAAAAACAAAAAAAAAAAAAAAAAGCAACAAAGTTGATTGTGGCAAAAATATATATGATTGCGGTAATAGTTAGCATGATTTTGCCACAACCAATAAATTGATTTTGGTAAAAATATATATTATTACAGTAAACGCTAACGTGAGGTTGCCACAACCATAAGTTGATTTCGGCAACCATCAAATTTCTATTGTTGCATATTACTATTACGGTAATAGATCTCTTCTCTCAGTGTACGATTGAGAGCTGCCCAAGTCCGTAATCGGAAAATCTTACTTTAGCTTCACTGAAATAAATCAAATGCATTTGAAAGATTGAGATTCGTAAGTAGTTTCACAGTTGAAATGATTTTACTGCAGACAGACACAAAATGATAATAAATGGTCCGTTTTCTCTTTTTTGATGGAAAACGGTCTAAACATAAAACATTGTGGTACAGTTTTTATGTCTTCAATAAAGACGTACTACCAAAGTTTCTAAATATTTGAAACTAAATTATTTAAATTTTGTTGGACTATAATTGAGTATATTGTATATGTTACTATTTTTAAAACATACATACTGATAGTACAAATTTATCAAATTTCCGATGTATAATAAAATTTATCTTAAAATACGTCTTTTTTAGTCTATTAGTGTTGTATTTAATTTTACATTTCAATAATTATTTTTTCAAATATGCAAATCAGTTAGCTTTTCTCATTAAAATATATTGGAATTTGCATAAATAAAATTAAAATAAAAATAAAAAAAATAATACTGTTTTATGTAAATTTGTAACGTTCTCAATATAATACATAATATAATATACTTTGCTCTAGGAAACACTTTTCAACATGAAACATTATTATAATTTGGATTTATAAAAGTGTTAGCAAAAAATCATTTAATATGATAGGTACCTCACAAATGAACAAAACTGACTTCAATGATTGATGGTTACATATTCAAACTAAAGAAAAAAAACGTTAACATTATGTATAATAAAAATAATAATAAGCATATATGTATACAATGTACATGTATAAAATTCATATTTATTACCTACTTCAAAAAGATTTGTTTAAAAAAAACTATCTCTCTCTGTAAAGCTGTAAGGTCTGAAAAATTAATGAACGAATTTTAATCTGTGCTTTTTTTCTTATGCTTTTGAATATTTTTCGGTCGGAACTAAGACCATAATGCAATAATTTAATTTATGATGTCGTCTGTAGGTAATAATACACTGAATTAGTAAATTTCTTTTAATTTTTAATTTAACTCTTGGGAATATAAATTTTGTATTCGAACTTTTTCCATAATCATTAATTCTTTTCTATTTTCCTCTATAGTGGGTGATGCTTTTACACTTTATATTATTATTATATACATATAATATCAAAAACAAAACAAAATTTTATTTAAATGTCGTTTGTTAGCGATGTATATTATTTTTTCACTTTAAATAAAATTATTTTCTTCATTTCTGTAAAAAGCTAATAACCGTAATTGAAATCATTAAGGATTGTGAAAGCCTTCTATATTATGTATATATATTTACATAAATATTTCGTCTATGTGAAAATATTTTATATTATTTGTACATAAAATATATGTATGTATCTACAGAAAACACAGTTTACCAGATACCAATATTTCCTTAATTGGACACCCTCATATAATTTTCATTTAATTATGTAAATGTATGTTTTATTTTTTCATTAAAAATATAGCAATATTTTGTAAAACTTTCTTTTCTACCTTATGATGACGACAAACGTATCGTATCTAGAAATTTCCACCACATTGTACAGGTAACAACAGAACAAATTGCTAGAACTTTTAGGGGAAAAATTCATTTAATGATGACAATGAAAATTACTGTATCCATGAGAAAGATTATATTATTCGAATATTTAAAAGTTTGTCAGGAATAATTTGATAATGTTTTTAGAATTAAATTTCTCAATTATTTTATGTATTTTTATATTAAATAATACCATTTGTTGGTAAAACAATTGTTTTATTTGGAAATATTTACTAATCCTAACACAAAACTAAACATAAAGTGTCATCAGTAAGCACAAGTAAAGCGTTTTAGAAGCTCGTGCTCCCGATAAATGAAAAAAAACGAACAACTAAACTAGTTCAAAGCGTTTATTATAATGTTACCTATTAATTAACCGTCTCCTCTTCCTATTACTTAATTTTTACGAATCAAATCATTGTGTATTTTTTGTTGAAGATATCAAATAATTAAAAACAATTGATTTAAGCTTCGACGAGCATGTTTCTAGCCATACGCATTATATCCAAAACAGCAGTTTATTTTTTGTGGATAATAACAGACGTTTTAACAAAGGAAGTCTTTTGGGTTTATTAAAAAGTGTAAAGTATTAAATTTATAATATTCAGGTGGAAGAAACTCTGAAAGGAATCTTTAATTAAATGACAATTTAGACTTAATTATATTTAAAAAAAAAAAAAATTGGAAATAAATTTAATAATTATTGGTAAAAGTATTTGTAATTTGAAGATTTTTTGTCTAGAATAATTATAATATAAATAAAAGAACAAAATATTTATTTTAATTAAATTTTCGAATTTTTAATTCTGTGGTTTAAATAATAGTTAATTTTTTTTCATATTTTTCCATACAAAATAACAAAATAATTGTAAATTATGAATACAACGTGTTTTTCATTATTTCTTCTTGCAACATAAATATCTTAGTGAGCTTACTGTAATGACATGAGTTTGAACGTAAGCATAAAAACAGAATATAATTTTATATTAATTTAAAAAAGCAAAAAAATAAGTAATTAAATATTCGCTACATATAATAATTAAATAATAATTGAATAATCAACCATCTGTTATTTACGCGCTTATATATTTCCTAAAAAAAATAATTACTTTTAACTTGTTTTAAATAAAAACTATACAAAACTTGTTTAAAACTATTAGCAGTATAATTTTCCAAGAAATAAAAATTTTGATCTGCCCTAATAGTTACCTATGTACATAATGTTCATCTACAGTGATGTTAAAAGTTGTTGTTTTTTTTTTCATATAATATCGGTTTTTTAATATAATATTCATAAAGTCTCTGAATGGTGACAATTGTTTATCGCAATTGAAAAACAAATCACAAACACATATTATTTAGTATCAAAGTTATCATTGAAACATATATATTTATTTAAAGATATAAAACCCAACACTTCAAAATTCAACGAAATCAGTCAATTGTATAATGAAATACATAATTCATGCCAGGAATTTTTTTTTTTTTATTATTTATTTTTGTATGCACGCATACATATTTTAACAAAACCATATCATATTTGAGATATTTGGCTTACAATCTCTATCCTATACAATTATACCTCATTATATAAGGACATAAAAATGCATAACTGGAAAAAAATTATTTTTGATAGGGATTTATCGATGGCCTATTCATATTCAAAAAAAAATTATTAAATTAAGTTAAATTGAATTCTAGACAAAGCTGAAATATTTTTACATTATAATGTCTCCAACACTATTTTTTTTTTTTTTTTTAAGAGATTGGTTGTTTGCTGTATGAACTTTAAGTAAATCATATTAGAGAAATAAAATATATATGAAACAATTTCTTTTTAAAAATTTATGTAAAAAAATAATATTAATGGAACATCCTCATCATCGTCACAACATAGTATCTTCATACGTAAATATATAAATATGCATCATCAATAACCTTGATGTGGGTAGTATAGTAGTACGATATAATAATATCTGTACGAATAAAAATTAAATTATGTTCGTTGGTAAGCTGGACCGATTTAGGTTTTTTTTATTGTTCGTATAAGGTTTGTAGAGAAAGCAAAATTGGAAATATCCCGCGAAAATTTAGAAAATTCGAGTTAAACTCAAAGTACTTTATTCTATAGGATTTTTGTATGAACTGAAGATACAAAGTTGATAATAATTTAATATACTTAAATACACAACTGATTATAGAAAAACGGCAAGAAATTCATAACAGAAGACGACACAAAGTTAAGTTATTCTTTTTTCAAATACAATGGTGACTTAATTCAATTCGAAGGATTAATATCTCCTCAATGACTCATTTTCTCTACTTTATATGTTATTTCTGAATCTATACTCTTAACGTATTGTAACTTTTACGAACACATTAAAAAAAAAAAAAAAAATAAAATAAAAATATATTTGTTTTTAAATACTAATTATTATAATAAGGTGAGAGATCCCTAATGAATTTTATTTTTACGAAAATATTACAACACGTAACGTACGTCTTTTTATATATATTTAACAAATACAAAAACACAATTCAAATTAAATCTTAATATAATAAAGCAAAAGACAAAATCGAAGGGCCAACAACTTTAGTTCAATAATTCTAAAGATTAAATTATGCATTTAGTATTTTCATAAATTATATAATATAGTGCTATTGTATTTTGTTATGTTTGAATATATGTTTATTACGACATAATTCAAAAAAGTAGTATATGCTATAATGTTTCTGGGTTTGAGATTTTTTATTTTCAAATTCATTATTCTGATATAATTGCCTATTTGTTTTGATATTTAAGCTTATGTTTGCTCTAACAATATTGGTGGCACAATCAACGTAAATATCCGCATGCAAATAATAGGATATGCAATAAACAAAAGTATATAAGGTCAAAGAACATTTTCAGGTACAGATCTACAGTATGATAGAAAAACCTACTAAAAATTTGGATTTATAGTATGTATCATAATATGTGTAATTCTATTTCCATCTTAAAATTGAACCATAGATATGGCATGAAAAAAATTCTCTTCTATATATAACACCGATACATTCAGACAATTTTGGTTTTCATATAAGAAATTCCTTTGGGTAAACAGAAAAAATAAAAAAAAAAATATTAAAAACATTAATTTAATGCGCGAAACAAAGGCAAAAAATTACAATAAAAATTATGAAATAATTTTTATAGATACGAATATGGTGTATATACAAACAATGTTTACTAAGCTGACACCGTATTCTTAAAAGATAATGTTCAAAATTGACTATATAAATATAAAAAAAAACAAAAAAAAAAAACAAAGAACATATCTATGTACTATTTATATTATATAATATATATATAAACAAGTAATATAATCTATTAAAAAACAAGTAAGATTTTAAAATGAAAAAGTTTCAAGTACCTAAAAATTCAGGTAAACTATTCAAATATAGACTGTATCCAATGATATGAATTGAAGAGTTGAATTGAGACTGGGTTAACTGTAAAATTGGTAAATAGAGGTTAATTTTAACTAATTATACAACTTCGTTGATAAAACCAAAAAGAATGTAAAATACAAAAAAAATCTTATAGGCGAGAACGAAAAGCTCTTCCCGATTTTCCTAAACTTTTTGGTATATTTTTTTTCAAAATGTAAATATGTAAATACGCTTATTACGCTTTAGTGTCTCAATTAAAAAATTGGTTTTAATTTAGTTTTAGAAATTTTGATTATCAGAGACTCATTTCACAAAAAAAGCATATTTTCTATAGTCTGAATTTGAAAATGCATCTTTTTAAAAGAAATCAATCTTTTAAGCAAAACTATATAAATATTATTAAATATGGGTATATTTATGTATTATTGATAATTCACCCTACACCAATATCTAGGTAGTAAAAAATAATTCAGTTTTTTTTTTCTTGTGATCCATAAACTTTTACTATGTGATACTTTGATGGCTCCCAAAGCTATCGTATTTCCACTTTGCACTAAAAACCATTATTTATGGAAATTGAAAAATATTTTTCTTATTATTTTATTTTTTGTTTATTATTTACCTGTATACCTTGCTGTACTGTAATAATTTAAATAATATTTTTTTTTTTAAATAATTTACCTATAAATTTTTTTTTAATATTTTAAATCGCTGTGGTGTTAAAGTATAAAAGTGTAGAAAGCACGAAAATTTTATAATTTTCAAGAAAATTTTCTATAAAGCTATTTATATTTCTCTTATATTTGTAGTTATATATATTTTTTTATTTTATTTTTTTTTAACTTACAGTCGTAATAAATTATTACATATTAAATTTAATAATATCGAAAATAACATGAAAATAAAATAATAATGAAATTTAATATTTTGCTATTGGGTTGGAAAACCTTGACGAAGGGATATCGAAGATTTATTTATTGAAAATGTGCACAAAATTTTAGCTTTGTCAATTTTTTTAAAATATTTTTCCAAAAGCTTTTTATATTTCAATTCCATTTTGGGTTAATTTTTGTTTTTTGTGCAACTGTGTGATTTTATAATGCAATTGCATAAATTTAAAAGTAAAAAAAAAATTCAGTTTCTTAAGTGATGTAAATTTCAATAAAAACAAAAAAATCGTAGAAGGATTATAATGCATGTGAATCTCTTGAACTTATTGGCTGTATTTAAAAACATAATGCTTATTGAAAAAATCTAGTAGTGTTGGTCTGTAATATATATAATGTTTGTACAGATTCAGTTCTCAATTTAAAGTTTTATTTTTTTTTATTTCAAAATACAAAATCCTGTTGTTATAAAAACATCTAGAAAAGATCAAAGCTTCAGAAAGAATCACTTTGTAATGGACTTTTAAGACCCTGAATATTAAAATAAATTAGCAAAGACAGCTTTAATTTTTAGAATTTTGTTTTAGAACAAAGAAAAGTTAATCTTTATTGAAAAATTTTAACAGAAAAAATTTTTGAAATGGCAACATTTTTTGTTAAGTAAATCATATGAAATAAATTTTATTTGTCCACAACCTAAAAATCAATTCATAATACCATACAAGTTGATTTTGAATATCATGGCCCATGTATAACTTCCATTTGATTGTTTCAATTAAAGCTTTCATCAAACATTTGTCAAAGTGAAGATACCGATTCATTATAATTAAAGATTAAAATCTACTTGCTTTCTATGTTCAATTCTTTTATACATTCATTATCTATACTAATGTAAATTAAAAAAAATTTAAAACTTAAAAAAATTAAAATTTATCTTTAACATAGAATTTTTTTTTTAAACTATTACCTAGCGAAGAATAAAATTTCAAAAATTATTTTAGCATAAATGCATAGCATATACGTTACGTATATACACCATGCTTAAAATTGTTTTTATTAAAATTGTTTTCCTTAATTTTTATGATAAATATTTTTACTAAATTTTAAGATAAATTTTTATTTTTGAATTTTTTTGTGCAATTAAAAATTTGTTTTTATTTGAAGGTGATAAAATAAATTTATAAAAATTAAATTTCTTATCTTTTTTCATAATTAAAAAAAATATATAAATTTCTGGTATACGCAAAAAAAGATCTCAACATACTACACGTAGACAGAACTTTCATTGCAATTCAGAAATATTTTGTTTTTATAAAATGATAATTTCCATAATCGTATTCACCAACAGGATGTTAGGGATATAATATTTTATGATAATAAAATTAATTATTTTTAAAAAGTATATTCTGAATATATTTATAAAAAACTTATAAAAAAAAAACTTTTTTTAATACCATTTTTGTGTATTTAAATAAAATTTTTTTTTTGCTCGTAATAAAAATATTATAAATTTTATTACGGTCAAAAAAAAAAAATCTGCATATTCTTCACAGCAAAAGCTTAAGTTCTGTGGAATACACAAATTAATTTTCTTTCAGTCAATTATATGTATATTGTATGTAGCTTATAACTATAAATATGAAAATCAGATATAAGTTGTCTTAAGTATGCGTTAGATTATAGATTTCAGTATTTTATCTTCTTAAGAAACGGGAATAAATTTGATTCGCTTTAACTAAAGTTAGTAAAAATGTAAATTGTTGATTCTTATAGTTTTTTTGCTCAGAGGTTTTTTGGTAATTAATTTTTATTATAATCATTCCTATTTATTTGCACTTCTATGGAAGTAATATTTTTTCTTATTATATAATAAACCTACTATCCAACATAAATCTGCTTGGGAGCCAATCTGAAAATTATAAAAATTTTTTTTTGCTTATTTCTTCAAAATTCAGACTTATGTTGTGAGCCAAGAAATAAATCTAAAGGCTACATTATTTAAAACAACAAACATTATTTAAATCGTTCTTTTTAAAAGAGTTATAATGTCACTTTTAGAATTTTTACAGAGCGAATTTTTTTTTTTTTTTTATATAAAATCGAAATCACATGATTGTCAGATTTTGATTTTAATAATAAAATATAAGAACATTTGTAAATGTTATGTATTGTTTAATATATTAAAAACAACGTTGTGACGTTTGATTTGCAAGAAAATTTTTTTAACTGATAGTAGGTATAAAAAAGAAAGATAAGAAGAACAATTGGCGTAAGCTGTGATAATATTATAAGTTCACACTACATATTAAAATATTTTTTTTATACTTTGAATAACTCCTGAAAATTTTAAATTTCATTTTCAAATTCTATCAACATTATTATTCTCTTAATCATTTTTATTTAACATTAAAAAAAAAACAAAAAACATTCCTAACATTCAAACATTCAAACATTACTTTTACCCAATAAAATTGACTAATGTTGTAAAAACACTTAATTAGAATTTTTTTTTTGTTTTAATTTTTTTTTTTTTTTTACAAATATCAGCATATACGGAAAAAATTAACTTGAAGAAATGTTCTTAATTTTATACGCTCAAATGCTGTAGTAATGCTATAAATTCTTAAATTACAGAAGCAGTAAATCTGACTAAAGCTTGATGAAAAAATTATGTTCGTAATTTTTGATTATCTTTTTGTGTTATAAAAAATGAACTAAATAAAAAGAGCAAATACTTTATTTTGAAATTTTATACCTAAAAATGTTTCCACTAAATTTAGTTCTATGTTCGTTTTTAGAAAGAAACTTTATACACACATAGAATGTGTGTTTAATCTATATTATTTCATTTTAAGTAACATTTAAGACTAATAAAATTTTATACATTTTATTTAGAATCACGAAAGTTATATAATCTTAATATTATTATTAAGTGAATCTGATCAACTATCCCAATGTTTATGATCAAGTTGAATACCATTAGATGCATTAGCATGTGTAATATTATATCTGTGTAATATTATATCATTTATAAAATTGGCATATTCAATTAGTAAGCAACAAATAAGTCTATTCGTAAAAAGTGTTATAATAATTCTTCGCATTTTGCCACCAGTGGTATTAATTATATTAATATAAAATTATTATACTTAATTAATACAACTTAATTAATACAACACGTAATTTGAAAATTATGACTTAAAAATTCTCTGTAAAGTTATATGTCTATAAGCTTCGAAGTCTTTGAGCGGGGGGGTCATCTACATCATTTAATAAAAGGGTTAAACATATTTTTTTATAAATAATAATTAGCTGTAATAATTTGTGATTTTATAAATATAAAATACATACGATTTATATAAAATGTCGTTTATTACATAAAATTTATAAAAACTAAAAATTAAGTAAACGTATTCTGTGCCATTTTAATCCTTACATGTTAAGTTTATTAAATAAATAACCATCAAGATTGTTGATATTATCTATATTTTTTTTCTATTTTTTTTTTTTTATTTACAATAGAAAAAGCTCTACAAACAAAATACATGAATGAAAAAAATACAAAAAAAAAAGTATCATCACTTTAGTATTACTTTTAAAATGAGTTGACAAAGGAAACTCAAGCATGAAATTTCGTTAAAGTGAGCCAAAATAAAATGGCTTCTGATAGTGCAAATAGATACAGTCATAAGACTGAAGAAATTATTTTTGTTTTTTTTTTGTTTCTTTCTTTAAAAACTTACTATGAAAAAAAAAATTGTAACTAGATTATATCAAATAGAAAAAAAAAAAAAACTCTTAAATTTAATATATTTTGTAACTTAAGATGAGAAAAAAAAAAAAATAAATAAAAATAGTTCTTAAAAAAACACAAAAAATCTATCTATATGTTTATTGTGTGAACGAAATTATATTTTTATTTTTCATTAAATTAATTTTGGGCTGTCTTTTAATTTGTTAAAAATACCCTAATAACTTACAATGATACATAAATTTATCAAAAACAAAAATATATTCTCTGTATGTTTTTTTGTAAATTTAATTTCTAGCATATGGTACTGTGTGAAGTAAATTATATACCCACAATATATACATTAAGATTAAGTAGGGGCTATCATCATAATATTTTTTTTTGCTTATTACATACTATATGTTCTATGCATGTATGTATATAGAAAATTTTAAGTTATACAAAGTTTTTGGTTATTCTAATATTATTCAATTAAAATTAAATTTTTCGTCTAGCCTACGGTTTTAAAGTCTCTTATTTGTTATACAGTATCTTAATATCTTTTTTTTTAATTCTCTAAACAATATTCAGTCATTAATCATAACTTAATTTGAAGGTTGTTTTCACTTAACTATATTTCTAGTCACATTATTCTAAGGATTGATAAAATATGTAATTGTAAACGTATTTTTTAATTGAGGCATTAGCAGTTATGCTCACTAACTAACTACACTATATATCTGTTTATATATTTCTAATTTAATATATATTTATATAATGTAGGTACGTTAAATTATCTATGTTTTGCGTACACAAAACTATATAGTATATATATATAATATTACAAAGAATAAAGCACTTACTTACTTATGTGATTTTGCTATATACATTCCTACCTAATTGAAAAAGAAAAATAAAGATATTACTAGCTCCATAAAATTATACACGATATAATGTTTATAGTGCATAAAAAGTAAAATGTATCTGCAAAATGTTATTTTATTTAATTACACAAAAAACATAATATTATATTAAAGTTTTTTATTTCTTGTAAATAAAAGTAATCATAGTGCTTGTAATTATCAAATAATATTTCATTCATAAATTTTAATAAAAAAAAACTAGTCATAAATTAAGCAATAAAGAAAGTTGTTATTGCAATTAACATAAAAATTTTTTACAATAAATTAGAAAAAAAAAAATTCTGCTTTTTAATGTATTTTTTTTAATACGTTTTATATAATAGAAAAACTAGAATATATTTATCCTTAACAGAAAATTTGGGTCTGTGAAAGAAAAATGAATTATTATGTTAATCTTATATATATGTAATATAAATGCATAGTATATTAAGAAATTAAATTGTGAAGCATAAATAAATATTTTTTTTTTTAATTATTTAATCTACTAACTTTAGTCATTTTAAATGTTAGGATGGAATTTGGAGAAATTATTAAAGCATTTAGTCAGAACTCAGAATTCATTTTACAGTTTTTGTGTTTTTTAGACAAAAGAAAACGATTGTCTGTTAAATCTCACCTGTGAATTAATGTCTGTTATATATTGTTGAACATATTATGTTTGACATTATTTTATTATTAATATAATTAACATTATTATTTTGTTTTTTGTTACAAATGTTTTTAAAAATTTATTCATTCACAATTATTTCTTTCGTTATAAGTTAACTCATAAATAATTTATTTGGCACAATAAAATATAAGTTTTATGTCTCAAGTGGTATTCAACCGAGTTCCAAATGCAAAAAAGAGAATATAATACAAATATAACTTTAAGACATTAAATTGTTTTCTTAATCTAATTACCAATATTAAGATATAAGAAATTTAATTGTATATTTCATCCATGTAAAATTAACTAAATAAAATATATTATATATGTATGTACTTATGCTTTTTTTTTCGGTAATACTGTTTTCTCATAGAATTTTTTTTTTTAATAATTTCAATTAAATATATCAAGAAAACTTTTTCTTATTGCAATTTATATAATTATACCAAACAAAAGGAACATACTTAGTTTTGGCACAGTTATTTTATTGCATAACCTTATTTTTATTCGATTCTCAATTGCTAATGAATGAATTACTTCTTGGCCGTTCGTCGCGCCGTCGGGGAATATATTAGTAACTTTCTATATCCTTTTTAAATTAGGTGATTGTGTATAAATTTTATTTTATTTTAAACATATTTTCAGTGTAATAAAAACAATTTTAGCACATATTAAAGAATTTTATGAAATAATTATATCCTTAATTATTATTATTAATCAATTTTAGCTGAATAAATTTTGCATGTTTTAATTTCAGTGGCGTTAAGGGTATGTGATAATCGATACTTAAGAAATTATGTACTACAGTTATATGCGAATTGATAAAATCTAGCCTCAATTTGTTTTTCACTTATTATCCAGGCTTTTCATCTGTGTAAATGTTAGAAAAATACCCGATTTTGAATATGACGAAAATTTTATTCAAAATTGAATGTATCTTTAGTAAGATTTTCATTTATAAGAACAGAATCTTTTTAATATTTAAAGCTGAAGTATATTATAAAGTACCATTTTTATTGTGATCAATAAAATAATGACTAACGATTATGTAGTAAAGTATGCACAAATATCTTCCTAAATATGTTCAATTAATACCAGATATTTTTTTTTTATTGGAAATAATAATTATAGCGCTTAATAAATGCAAGTAAATCAATATTGCTCCAGTTATCATTTTTATTATTATTATTATTTTTTTTTTTTTGCAAATATTTTATTTGATAAATTTGATTTATTATTATTCAAAAAAAAAAATAAAACCAAACTGAATGACATTGTTAAATCCATAAACCATCATGTTGTCGAAAAAAATACCGCTTGAATATACCTTAGCAAAGAGACTACAATAGTCTGAAAGTTTTTCAATTAACTTTCGAAGTTACATAACACATGTACTGAAAAAAAACATTAGAATTTAAACGATAAAATCATATTTTTTAAATGCATTTATATTCAAAAAAAGAACAAACAAAAATTTATCTAATAACTTAAAATTGCATTATTTTCCTTTGTCGACTTAGGTAATTATATAGAACTCTATTTTCTAATCTCATATTTAATATCATCTTATTATTATTATTATTTTAATTTAAAAATTTAAAAATAATAAAATTAATCTAAACCATAAAAAACAAAAATTTTTATTTCATATTTTTAAAGTAGTAATAAAATTTTTCTAAAATGAGGACATTTACTCAAAACATATAAGAATTTTCTTTCTCCATTTTCCATCATCATCAAAATCACCACAAGTTGTGTTGTTATGAGTGTAGTACTACCAGAGAGAAAGTGATAATATTATATCACTTTCTGCAGAATAATAATATTAAAAGCAAATATTTCAGTTGCATTTCATGTCTAAAAGTCATAAAGTGAAATACTGAGGCGACAAGAAAACTAATTTCATTGTCGTATTAGTTTTTCATTATGCTTTCATTTTACATCATTTTATATTATTCTGTAAAACAATATAATAAAACATTATAAGGAAAAACTACTCACAGATTCATATGAAAAATAAAAAAAAAAAAAAAAAAAAAAAAAAAAACGACAAATTTATGATTCTGCAATTACACATGTCCTATGCTGTCATAAATCATAAAAGTTATTCGGACGTATAATATTCATTCTAAATGAAATTTTATGTTTATTTTTTTTTATAATTTTTTTTTTTTTTTTTTTTCAAATAAATTTTCCTTATAATTTTTATATTCATTGAGATAAAAATTTAACTTAACCCAATGATATGTCACGACAGATAAAACAATAGAAAATAATAATAAAAAAAAAATACAAAATGAATGATTGAGGGAAATGACATTCTTCTTAATTGTTCTCCCACATTCATCTAAATTTAAATTAAAAAAAATTTTATTCAACAATATAAATAAATTTTGAAATTTCATTTATAAATATTTTAAATAAGTCAACCAATAATAAAATTACTGATAATTTTTCTGATATAAGATTTAAGTTCAATTATTTTTATTACACGGAGAGAATTCTTTACTCTCACAATGACCATATTTTATACAAAATTAGCTAGCTAGCTCCCAGCTGATTAAGAATTATTCCGAACTTGCGAATATTTTCAGCACACCGATTTCTTCGAATATAAATAATATTATTGTTCGCTGTAGTTTTTAAGAATACAACCTGATTTTGATTTACCGCAATCCGTAGTTTTAAATATATACTTATTAATATTAAAATAATACATGCAAAAAAAAATTAAAAAATGGAAGTTATTGATTAGGGACTGAATATCCCAAAAAGAAGAAGAGTGAGCACATGGGAAATTGTTAAAGAAACTAAAAAAAACGATTATTTCAATACTCTAGCTAGAGAAAATTGGTAACGAAATCTCTAGCTGGAGCATGACTCTAGCTAGAGAAGTCTTTTTTTCTGTGCACACTTGTAGATTCCACATAGAGAGCTTCATTTCAACTCTAGCTAGAGCAAGTCTATATCTAAAAAAATCTATAGTGGATTGGCACCTTAAGCTTTATTTATTGTATTAACTAATTGTACAAACATTAATTTTTCGTTCTATTAAACTTTTTAACTTATGCTTCTCAAAAAATTATTGATTATCTTTTAGTTTCTAAATTGATAATTCAATTGAAGAATATAACGAAAGTTTATAAATATATAATGAAAAAAAATAAAATTCAATATTTTGTTCAATCTTTAATATTTAAATTGTAAAAATATTATTTTATTTTTTATATATTACATAGGCATATGATATACACTTACTTATAACTAAATTTTTTTTGTTTACATTCATTTACATACATCATAAATATTACATTGTGTTATATATTTATTTATATTTATATTTGTGTATATTTTATGCTCAATAAATATCATGCATTACGCAACACATATTTATAGAGAAAATATACAGAAATATATATAATACAATATACAGATATAAATATTACATTTTGATTGTTCTAAACCAGAAGGAAAAATTATTAAAAAATTGAGGACCTCTCAAAGGATTTCACTCGCTAAGTTTTCTTTTTCTATTTAATATGCTGTTTTTTGTGCTGCTAACTCTACTTTTATACAAATGAATATTTGATGTATCATAATTTTGAATTCCTTTTGTACACGATAACATCCTTGATCCTTTACATTATATTTATTTCTCATAAATATATCTTATATTATGTATTTGTATGTATATTGTATATATGTAAGTATGTATAATACATACATTTTACGTATATTTATAAATTGTATTTGTATATATACTAAACGTAAATCATTTTGAATAGGAATCTGCACAGAAAAATTAATATAATTTTGTGTACATAAATAAATAGATTTAGTGATGAACAGGTGTGCTGAAATAAAGATAAATTAATAAAAACTTCTATATTATTTCTAGCACAGATATTTGTAATTGTCAAATTAAAATTAGGCCAATTTGTTAATCAAAAATAGATATATTTATGACATTTATTTTGTAAAATTATTTCAAGACTTATTGAAGTATAAAACTATTCATCCATTACTATTACCGGGGACGGCAGTCCCCCGAGTGATGCAAGCACCTCTACGTGTGAAGCTTCACTGCAATATATACAGCTAACTTTCGACTTTTTGAACTGTTGACCCTAGCCCCTCATGTTAGATACCGTTGGAAAGGTCTCTTGGAACGTAGATGCGAAAAATGTCATATGTCATTCAAAAAGGTCAGAAGTTCATCAAGTTATGGCCATTTGAATTTTTGTTCACCTTTTCAGTTTTTGGCCTATAACTTGAAGACCTTTTGACCTTTCTGGATGACGTTTGACCTTTTTCGTATCTACGTCTCAAGACCTTTCCAACGGTACTTAGCATGAGGGGATGGGGTCAATAGTTAAAAAGTTATGACCGGATATTTGTATCATGACCTTTACCTTGAGATAACCGAAAAGTATGTTTGTTTGTTTGTTTAATTGTTTGTTTGTGGACACAATATATTTCGCAGTCAAAGGTCGACGCTCAATAATTTCATTTCACTCAATCACTCTCCAATATGATTTCCATCCAGGCTCAAGTCCCAAAAATGTCCCAAATTAAAATGTCCCAAAATCCAAATTGTCCCAAAATCCCAAAATCAAAAATGTCTCAAAATCAAGAAATGTCCCAAAATCAAAAATGTCCCAAAATCAAAAATGTCCCAAAATCAAAAATGTTCCAAAATCAAACTTGTCCCAAAATCCAAATATGTCCCAAAATCAAAAAGTGTCCCAAAATCAAAAATGTCCCAAAATCAAAAATGTACCAAAATCCAAATATGTCCCAAAATCAAAAAATGTCCCAAAATCAAAAATGTCCCAAAATCAATAATGTCCCAAAATCCAAATATGTCCCAAAATCAAAAATGTCCCAAAATCAAAAATGTTCCAAAATCAAAAATGTCCCAAAAATAAAAATGTCCCAAAATCAAAAATGCCCCAAAATCCAAATATGTCCCAAAATCAAAAATGTCCCTAAAACCAAATATGTCCCAAAATCATAAAAAGTCCCAAAATCAAAAAAATTACCCAAAATTTCCAAAAGTCTCCCTAAATGTCAAGTTTTTTCGAAATATTTTTATATATTCATTTACCTTTGAAAAATAGTTATATCAACTAAAAACACTTCTTGGCGCAGTTAAAACTCGTGACGCAAGCTACGTACAAAATTCAATTCATCACACAAAAGAAATGATATCAATTTGTGTGCCGCAAGACGCTAAGCGTGCGTGCGTGCAATCAGTGGTTGTTGGAGCAAAAATCAAAGCAAAGCAAAATTGCTGAAAATGTCGCATCGAATAATTTGTGCAAAAGAATTTCGGTGTGATCTTTTGTTGACAATTTTTCTTTGCTCCAACAACCACGCACGCTTAGCGTCTTGCGGCACACAAATTGATATCATTTCTTTTGTGTGATGAATTGAATTGTGTACGTAGCTTGCGTCACGAGTTTAAACAGCGCCAAGAAGTGTTTTTAGTTGATAATGGTCACTTTAATTGTAACTGATATACATTTTTAAAAATTTGCAAACCTTACTTCAAAGAGCCTACACCAAATTTGTTAAATTATTACCATTTTATTTTCTCAGACTTCAGTTCAGCAAAAAAAAACATTCTTATTATTTGTATTTAGTATAAAGGAATTCAGTTTTAATGGCAAAAAGAATTTCTAATGGTCTTTGCACATTATTATACAATACACAATTTCTAATACATTAAAAAAGGATAATATTTTCCACTGGGAAATTGTAATTTTCTTTATTTTTATTCTTTTTTTTTTGTTGTTTTTATTTCATTGCTTTTCTTTGCAGAAGAGTGTTGTTTTTTTTTTAACTACGAACGTACATGTTCTTATTAAATATGAAAACTCTAAAATAAAAAATAACAATAACGAAATCTCCATGGGTTAAAACAGTGTTTTTTTTTTTCTTCCATCTACTGAGATTTTCAAAGCTGTTTTTGCTTTTCAATCAAAATTTTGATTATCTTAATCATAGCAAAGTAATAATATTTTTAAGTGCTAAATAGAATAATATTTACGGCTTGAATTTCAAAAGTATATATGCAGATTGCAAATTGCATAAATTGGATCTGATGTAATCACATGTGTAACCACAATAACAAAAATAAAAAATATTATTTTCTAGATTTTAAATTAAAATAGCAGAAATAAGAACCGGTGTTAAAAATATAATCTTGAATATTGCCATTATTATTTATTTCAGGAATTTTCTTTTATTTTCCCTGAAAAACAATATTATTCGGTATTTTTATCTTTTATGATTTAATATGTATATTTATATGAATATATTGTTTCACATAAACATTGAATTAAAGAGCTCGGGAAGAATTGGTGTCATATCTTTCATCTAAAATAAATTATTTGTCGAAAGAGATGTTTTTGGTGCGTTGTCATTATTCAGCCATGTTATTTGGGAGGAATCTCCAATAATTTCGTTCTAAAATTCTAGAATTAATGAGATCAATTTCAGATGTTTAATTCACTTAATTTAATTAATTTTTATTTATAATCTTATTTAAACCATCTAGAAGCTTACTTATCGTTGTGTACAAATATAGAACACTATTCTGAGCGCCAGAATATTTTTTTTTTTTTTTTAAATTGATTATGACATGATATCATTAAATAGTGTTATTCCTATACATTAAAAAAAATACAAATATATAATTAAATAATATTTTAACATTATAAACTTATGTATGTTAATATAAGTATGTCTTTATGTATAAAAATCTTTTGTAGCCATATATGCACACAATTTTAAACAATATAAATTACATAATATAAATTTAGAAAAAAAAAATATTAAAAAAAAATAAATAAATAAAAGAAGAAACACTGTAAAACTTCATTAATATGACATTTCTTTAATATTCCTAATACCTTAAGCAATTTAATTCCTTGAACACAATCATTAAAAAAGAAAATAACAAATAAATTTTCCTCCTTTTTTTCACATTTTTTTTCTTTTTCTTCTGCTTTTATTTTATGTAAACAGAACATCTCTGCATGGCACTAATCAGATTATAAAAAAAAAAAAAAGTGTTACAATATAATGCGATAATAGACGAACGAATCGAGAAAGCAGAGAAAAAAAAAATTGAAAAAAAAAAATAATAACCTCAAGAAATAAAAACAAAATAGAAAACTTGTTATACAATTTATTTCCTTAAAATAATTAGAGCGAGTCATCATCACTATAAGACAATAAGAATCACCAGCCAACAAAAAAAAAAATAATAATAATTCCTGTTGTTAAGAAAATAAATCTGAAAAAATAAATAACAAAATGATTTCAAATATTCTTTCTTTCTTTTTTACATTTTCACTATAGATAAACGCATAGCCACAGCTAATAACTTGGCTAGAAAAATTTAATTTTTTTTGCATACGCTTTTTTATAAGCGAAAATATCAATTACTGTTGAGGTATTACTACACGATATTATGTAAGGTGCAGTACATCTGGTTAGAATAAAAACTTGGAAGTTTGATTCATTAAACCGATTAAAATTAGAACTCATTTTTATAGTTTAAATTTGGTATTTTTAACTTAGGTTTATTCTAATGTTTGAAGTAATTAAAAATTTCAATACCTTTATTATTGATCTTATTTTTTAAGGTTTACCCTTAAATAGAAATTTAAGTTAGAATGAGTATTAATTGCAAACTAATATAATATTAATTTGGTTTTCTATTTTTGAAAAATGTAAAGAACTTGTATATGTAACACTACTTAAACGAAGGCTGATTGTTTACCCAAAGGATAATGATGTTATGAAAGATTTAATAGAGATTAAATTATTAATACAATATATTCTTTTAATAGTTTTATTTAATTCTTAAACCTATGTATATGTATAATGACTAATGAGTATCAAAAGAAAAAAAAAGCACATGCCTCTGTTTAAATTATACATAAGATTTTTGTTTTTATTCAAACAATTTATTTAAGATATCAGTTTTTCAGACATTTCAAATAGACAGAAAACCATTCCAAAACGGATGGACATATAAAAAGGATATACAATAAAAAGAAAAGAAAAATTTATTTTCACCGAAATAAAAAGTAAGCGGGAATCCAAATGAATTTTCTTTTCTGTGGCGTAATATTAATTTTCTTCCTTTATATATAATAATAATGTACCCTTACAGCGAGATTCATTCATACAATTTTTTCTTATAAAAATTAATGCAATACGTTCAATCGGCTCATAAGAAGCAAATGCGTTTATTACTTTTAAATATACATTATGAATGTATGGCATTGAAAAACAGTCTTTGGACTGTGCAAACTATAAATTTTTTTTCTACTATCATATTGTACAACTTCTTGCTTCAGAGCAAGTTGACTAAAAATAGAATGAAAAGTGCACACTATTAAAGTTTATATGATGAGTCTGAAGCGTACTTGCTCAACGCTATTACAAAAAAATTTATTGTATTGATAAATCCAGAAAAATAATTTACGAAGTGGCTGTCTATCTATGGTCTGACTACTCTTTATAGTGAATTGAATCTTGGGTGAAAATTCATTCCTATAAATTGAATTAGCTTTAGCTATTAATACGAGAAAACTTTTCTTTCCGAAACGAATGTTACTTTATTTCGTAGTCAATTTAGTTTTTTTTTACGGAAAGGGTGATCATTGGCATTAGTGTTATCAAGTGTTATTCTATTCATTTACAACAAGAACATATAAATATTGTTCATTAAAACGTAGCCGCAAATAAAAAGCATTTTTACTGGAATTTCGAGTTTAGGCTTAATTTTAAATTTTTCCATTATCCATAACAGAAAGTTGAGCAAAGAAAAGCAGAATGATTAAGCGAACTAATTTAGATATTTGTAACAAAGCTTCAAAAATAAAATAAATGTTAATTGGATCAAAATAAGAAAAAAAGTTGTGAACAAACTTACAGAAAATAAATTATGTTAAAAAAAAAACACATAAAGGATTCTGTTGATGCCAAATGCATCAAATAAACACATTAATCAAGCTATACATTTTATTATAAGAAGCCGTCATTGGCATAATTTTTCATATGGTATACTTATATTTATTATGGTGATAATCCATACCGTTTTTTTTATTTCAAACTAAATTTATAAAAATATGCGTTTAAATAAAAACTCTTTTTAAAAATATTTTATTTCATTTTAAGAACATAGAACATTACAAGAAAGTTATATTACTTATTACAATTTGAAGATTTTATTAAATGTTCAATACTTAAAATATAAAAAATAAATCTTAAAAAAATTTTCAAATCACCACTTTTACCAACATTATTTTTCTTTTTTACATAATTACATAATTATTCGAATTAATACATGCTATATAGTGAATTAGTTTTAAGGGCAGTTTTACGGCATGATAGACTATTATAGATTATGGGCATAAAAATTCCATTAGATCAAATCAATTAAGTTTCAATGAAAAATACTATGACAAAATATAAGACCTTTATTTTATAATCCATTTGTATTCTTGAATTTAAGCTTGTACATACCAAACTTAAGTATTAAAAAAACCCCATTAAAAAAATTATTTCATTCAACTCATTTTAAATAATTCATTTTGTGAATATTTTTCAAAAAGGCTTTAAAAATTAACTGCGATCATAGTAAAAAAAATAAAATTAAAAAAAAAAAACTCATTTTGTTTTGATTAAAAATATAAATAAAATAAAAAAAAAACTTAAAATAAAAAATTATAAATACATGACATTAGCTATAGCTGTACAAAAAAATTATAAATAATAAATGCATAATACATAAATAAAATTATTTATAAATTTTTAATAACGCAGCTTTTTGATATCTATGTAAATAAAAAATAAAAAAAATAAAAAAATAAAATAAAAAAAATGCTAAACCAACCGTCAATAAATATTTATTTGAATGAATAAAATTCGATTAGCTAATAATGTGCTGTTCTTTCATAGAAATTATTATTTTTATTATTATTATTATTATTATTATTTGAACCCAGTGTGCATAAATTTAGATTTCTGTTTATTTATTAAATTTATTATAGGTATCTGCTGATGCTGTTATTATTACTATTATTATTATTATTATTATTATTATTTTTTTTTTTTGTAGATTTTATGTCATGTGGGTCCAGTTGGTAAAGTTAGGATTGTTTTTTTGTTTTTTATAAATTCTAGACACAGTCAATTCACTGGACATTTGGCTATCATTTTAATCCTTGAGAACTAAATATATGTATTAATTCAATTATTCTTAACTATAATTATAATTGAAATACCAATTAAAAGGCACTATGAAGTGCAAAAAATAATTGAATTTGTTTAATAATTTTCGCAAAAACGCACCCTCAAATACATTGCGGTTTCAAGTTTACCAATTAAAATATCTAAGAATTGGAATTTTATTTGTATATACAACAAGAAGTTTTTTAAAATAATAAAAATTCTTGATATTTTGCATTTTTTAAAACCATCGTTTCAAAAATTTAATTAATTGAAATTTTATAAAATTTTATTATGAATTAAAACTTAAGATTGATCTTTATCATTCTTCATCATTTTTGGCAAATATTTCGTTGTATATGAAATATATGATTTATCTTAATTTTTTCAAGAGGAGAACATAAAATTCTCTTATACATAACAAAAATTAAAAAAAAAGTTAATGATAAATTAAACCAGTTTCAAAAAAAAAAAAATCAGCTTCAATATTTAGAAGTAAATTATTCCCAAAAGTGAACACAAAACAAATTTTTTTTTTAAGATTTTAAAAAGACTAAAAAAACTGCAATTTGACAAGAAGAGAGCTGTGAATTAAAATAAAAAAATGTTCGGAAAATTTACATATTGTGCACACCTTTTTTTCCCATGGACTTTAATATTTTTTTTCTATTTAAAAAATGTTAGCCAGAAAATTTTTTTGGAAACATTTGAGTTTTTTTTTATTTTTACATATTGATAAAATGTGAATGATAGAAAAACTTAATTATTTTTTTTAACCTTTTCATGTGCAAAATTATTTTATCATTCTCATATATTCTATCATTTTTTATTGTTTTTTTTTAAATATAGTTAAAAACATACGGTTTTTCATATGTACATATATATTTTTTTTTACTAAAATTAACAACCATTAATTTAAAAGCATAATACTTAACTGCATATAAAAAACAAAAAAAAAAACATATATAAACAAAATATATGGGTGAAAATCATAAACACAAGAGGTTTGTCATATAATGACTTTGTTTTTTTTTCTCTCTTTACCATTTTTTTCTCAGAACACAAAACAACCGCATGTTAATCATATAAATAACCGATATTCATCATCAGCATAAAATGTCAAAAATAAAGTCATCCTTTTTTTCCTATATATTTTAAAAAGTATACTAATTTTTTAGAATGGTTTACAACAGCATGAAATTGCTGAAATTTATTTTTTTGAGTTCTACAAAAAGAGAAAACATTTTATATAAAACAAATAGAGGTAAGCTTAAATTATGTAAAATCTACATCCTCTAAAATTAGTTTTAAATATAATTATCTTCTAATATTTTCAAACCCAAATAACAAATAACAATTATTAAAGAAGTTTTTTTTATAAACTTAATGTATTTTAAATTCATATCATAAAATAAAGTTCTTAGATTATAATAATATTTACTTTTACATGAATTTATCGTTTAGAACTTAAAGATATGTTTTTGGCTTTGGATTCGTTAATAGAAACGAAAATAATTCTCTTATTTTTTTTTTTACTAGTATACTCCTATCTAAAACTAAACCATTTTGATTTTCCTTAGAATGCTGATTGTAATAATATACACAATAATTACTTAATTTCCTGAATTTTGATAACCAACCACCCTTTTTGAAGAATATTTTCACTACAAAAATTTTAAAATCACCTATTAATAAGTCGTCATCTTTATAATAATTTTTATATGAATGTGAAATTTTACATTAAAAAATCTCAAAAAATATTATATGTACGTAGTACATCAGAAGCTCAGTGCTAAGAGTTACATTTTTTTTTTTTTTCTTTTTGAAATTTTATCTAAAATTAAAAGATAATTTTTGAAATAAGGGAATCAGATTACATTTTTTTAAGTGCTGAATTATATCATTGGGGAAAAATGTTCTTTAATAAAAATATCACTAAGAAAAATATTCTGTGAGACGAATATTATTTTAGCTTTCATCATAAAATAACAATTTATAATGATTTCTTTATAAAAAAAAAACTAATATTCATTATTTTAGAATAAATGAATTTGTTCGTAATTATGTTTAAATTTAAAGTTTTTGTTAATAATTCATAATACATGTCTTATTTAAATTTTTTCGGTAAAACGAAAGATGGTTGAAAGATGAATTACCTATATGGGTTTTTTTTTCTCGATATTATTCGATCCCATTTTTTAAAAGACAAATTAACCAAGCTATTGTTTCAAAAAAAGCTCTGCGATATCTATATAGATATTTAACGACAGAATCTATTAAATTTAAACTTAATGCTATTTCATTAACTTATCAAAATTCGAAGTGTAATACATTATGACATTGATATCTTTTTGTAACTTTAGAAATACATAAATAAAAAAAAATAAACTAAATTAAGAAAATATATAATATTAAACTTTATTTATAATATATACCGTGGCGCAATAATGTTATATTTTCATAAAAATAATAATAACAAAAGATTAAAAGAAAAATAAACTATGTTTAACTTTTTAACACTACAAGAGGCTGCATGTTACTCTGGAAACATATAAAAGCATTGTCTTGTTTATTTCCGAAAAAAAAAGAAATAATAATAATAATAACAAAAATAAATAAATACAACAACATCAGGAATATACATATAATATGTACATTATACATATACACTACATATACCTAACGTTAATCCTATGATAATGGGTTATATGATGCTTATGTACATATTAAAATAATTACCTTTGTGAATAATATAATGATGGAATATGTTTTTACCACTTTTTTTTTTCCCTTGCTTTTTTAACTTGCTCTCTCTGTATATTAAAATTTATTACTGCTTTTTTAATAAAATTTAAAGTAGATAAATGTGTTATGCAAAAAGTAAAGTTATGCTTTATAAATCTTCCTTTCAGTTTCAGTTTGGATGTTTCATAAAAGCTAAAAATTTATTATGAATGCGCTATGCACACAATAAAAATTAATTTTATTTTAGACATATATTGCGCGTAAGTCATCTATCACACAATATAGCACATTTGTATATATAAATATATCTTTTGTAATGAATTTTTGGAGATGATAAAATGTAAGCTCAAAAAGATAAAAAATAAACAAAGTTTTATTTTATACTTATTATAGAGTGAGTACCATTATTAAGTTGAAATAATATTCAGAAACTAAGTATATGTCGAATAGACATTTGTTTACATGAGAGTTATGACTAGCATTTTAATTTTATGATTTACTTAAATCCGCAAAAACAAAAGAGTCAATTGCAATAAAAATATGAGTCTTGAAAACTCAAATTAATTTTTTATTCTATTGACGCCTTGCAATTAGTATTATATTATTTTCAGAAGGATATAAATGTGAATAATTTTTAAACACGGACTATGTATATTCTTGGAATTTTTCACAATGATTTTTTTTAAATCCAAATTAAATTTTCCAAGAGATTCAAAAATTAATAAGACATCAAATTCACGAGAATGGAATTAGTAAATTAAGTAAGTATAATATCTTTAAATCCTTAAATCAGGATAAAATAAATGAATGATAAAAATAAAAAAAAAATATATTTATGAAAACAAACATTATATTTTAATGAAAAAATAAAAGAACAAATAAAAATGAAAGGAAAGCGAAAAATAGAAATGTTATGTTGTTGTGATAACTTTCAGTACTTTTTGATAATATAATACTAATCTGCCATAAATATAATTAGAGGAAAATCGTGGAGTTACTGTTTAAAATGACTTGTATTTGATGGTGTTATTTCTAGAATTGATTTTAGAGGTGAAAAAAAAAAAATTAAAAACTAACTGAAAAACTGAAACTATCTGAAAAGTTTATGTTTACTTTTTTAACGTTTTGAAGTTAACATAAACTTAATATGATTCAATTGTGGCTCAGATATCAATTTGTTGCAATTGCTATGATAGAAGAGTATGCAACATAAAGCTAACAAATTTAATAACAATATTTAGATAGCTAGGTAAACAAACATATTGTCATAAACCTAAAATTAAAGGGTTTCCACTTACAAAATAGCATATTGTACAATTCCAAAAAGATACCTTTTAAAATACAAGTTTCATTTATAATAATATATTATAATTTGATTTATTCAGATTTATTTACAAGAAAATATTAAACCTAATAATATTATTAAAAAATAAATTCAGAAACATTATTTTTACTTGAAATTTAATTCTTATAAAAAATTATTAAATTTTTCAAACTTTACTTAAAAAAAAAAAAAATAATAATAATAACAACATAACAAAAAAAAAAGAATATACCTACTAGCTTCCTACAATGGAGAAACTTTTTTTTCTATTTGTGTTAAAATAATTAAAATTTAAAACAAGGATGCAATGCAGAAGTATATATTTTTCGGAATTTAAGGTTAAAATATTTTCCTTTACTTAATTCTCACTGGATTGTGGTCATTGCTTAAATAAAGTTTCGCCAACATTTACTGAAAAATATTTAGAAATAAAAAAACAAACATTTTTTTTCACTCATTATTTAAAAAAAAAAAATAGCACTATTTCCAACACTTAAAACCACTTATGCACGTGGTGTTCACTTACAATACATAGTTCAGATTTACCGTGTTATTATACAATTCCCATATACAGTAAATTTGACCAACCTGATATTGTATTATGTTCAAAAAAAAAAAATCATTATTTAAGTTAAATAATTTTATGTGCGTTATTGGTATTATAAAGTTAAACTTTTTTATTTATTCATTTAATAATTCAATACACTGAGAAAAATATTTATTTGTGACAATTATATTTTAATATCAAACTTCTTTATACACAATAAAATTATCATTGAAAGAATAAAAAACATAGTTATGGAATCTATTTTTCACCAAACAATACAATATCTTATATAATATTACTATAACATTATTAAGTTACCTAATTAAATTACATATAAAAAGTCAGAGCTTTGTTGAACTCTTCCTGGTTTTTGTATTTTATCTGTAATATTTTTATCTGGATAAAAATTAAAAAAAAAAAATAAACTTAACAACAAAATATCATTTCAATAAGTTTTATTTGGTCACGACTATATTTTCTTTAATCATATAAGATACACACATAGGTATAATTGGTCTGATATCATTTCACTAAATTTAGGCAAAACTAAATTAATTAAGAAAAAAATACACAGAAAAAGCTCTCTTGTGGGAAGCTTAATGTGCATCACAATATAAATGAAGATGAAAAAAATAAAAATAAAAAATTTAATATAAAAAATAAAAATAAAAACCACACATATTCCATGATATTTATTGCAATAATTATTATTTTTAAGGAAAAATAATGATCAAATTTAACCACACAGAAAAAAAAAGTAAATATCATTTTATTTCAACATTCTTATATATTTATTTCAAACATAATAGAATCATATATCTTGATTTTCAGCTTAATTGTGGCTTTAGATGTTGAGAATTATTAATTATTCAGGCAAACTTTTCTCTCCATTTTCATTCATATAGTTCATAGCAGAAGCAGCAATATTATATTGTGTGAAAATGTTTTGAAAATGTGTATATGCACATACCTATATTAGGTATTATATTATAATTATGTTGTGCATATTATGTATACTATTTATATACTATTTCTATCTATATTCTTCTTATTATTATTATTATTTTTTTTTTTTTCTAATAATTTTCTTTCAAAAGAAAGAAATGCATTTTTGGGTAATATATGTAATGGAATAGAAAATATGGGTAAAGAATATTAAACGTTACAAGCCATGCAAGGTTTTCTTTAATTTATATAAAATAATAAAGAAAAAAAAAAAAGCAAAATATTTATTATAAGAATAATGTTTGTATAAAAAAAAAAATTTAATTTTAATCTAAATTGTAATGAAATATTTTGTGTTCATTGAAGTTCAAGTTAAAATTATATAATGTGTAGAGCTTTTTGGATAAGCTTTAGTTTAAAAAAGAAAATTATTTTGCTATTTATTAAAGTTTAAACTTCATTTCAACTTTTTGTTTAAACTGCAAGTTTTTGTAGATTAAAAATAAATAAATAAAAACTAATACACAACATACACAAATTGGGATTATCTCACAGTGGTGTTTTAAGGTTTCGATCTCAGTATATAATTAGTTTTAGTTTTTATGTGCACTGTAGTGTCTTGATTTTAATTTTCTTAATTTACAAATATTTTTAATAAATCTTTTTTTCATATTGTTCATTTTTAACTAACTCCATTTCTAAAAAATTTACAGCAGGATATCAAAGGAATAAAATCAGACATAAATTAAGACTTGGATGGAAAAATTACACATACGAATTTAATTAAATTAATAATTAACACAAATAGAACGTGTTAGTATCAGATTCAAATGTCAATTACTGTACCCACAGTCCAAAATCAATTAGCGTTAGCGTCATAATAGAGATGAGATAAATATGTTTCCTGATAAATTCTTAAAACTACATATTTGTGGAAAATGATAAATCATAGTTCTAATAAATGAAAGACATTCTTAAAAAAAAGAAAAGTTATTGTAGTATATTGTATATAGGCTTAATATTATTTCGACAAAATCAATTTACTGTTTATTTTGAAAGAAATTAAGACATAAAAGATAGTTAAGTAATTAAAAAATGTCTTTATCAATTTATTTTATGAATATGAATAATTTTTTTTTTTAAAATTATATATTTTATACATTCTTTAGGTGTTTTCATTTTCACTTATCAGAATCAAAATATCTATAAAAATGTTTTATAAATTTATTCGTTTTTCTCATAGTGTTTCTTCTTCCTTTTTTAAGGGTAAAGGAAATTAGTATGCAAGAAGTTCTTTCGGTTATTATAGAAAATATGTGTATTGTAGATGTACTATAGTGCAGAAACTTTTAAGACTTTTATAAAACTATATACACAAAAGTGAGAAAAACGTTTGAAAATATCTAAAAAGAAAAACTAAAATGAATTTTTAGTTCTTAGTAAAAATTTTTTTTTTGTTCAATTTTCTGAATAAAAATATGAAAATTACATAAATTTGCGGCTTTCTTTTTATAATAACTTTGCAAATTGATATTTCATATGAATTAATTTGAAATGGGATTAAAGATCCATTTTCATTTCGAAAAATGTACTAGAGCAAATAAAATAGAGTGGTTTATTATATTAATTTATTTGTGAACTTTCATTATAACAGATTTATATAATATATTTATTTACTTAATTACATATATTATGAATTTTTAAATAAATTATTAAATTTTATTTTTTAATTTTAAAGTACTATGCTATAAATTTTAAAAATTTATAGAATTCATTGAGAAATAATTAATTAATTGACATAAGGGCAAACCTCCTTTACTCCATTTAATATTTTTTAATTAAGGGCATTTTTAGTTTATTATATGAAATTAATTTTTTATATTCCAACTAGCTGTGCTTTTGCCTTTATTATAAACCTAAGCGCGGTCCTCAATAATAAGTATACGTTAATAGTTTTGGAAAATAATCAAAACAATAAATAAAGTTTCAAACCACTCTAAAATTTCATAAATTTGCATTTTTCTTACCAAAATTAAGGTATTAAGAATATTATTATTTTTAAAAAAAAATTTTATGAAACAAAAAATTGATTATAAAATAATACCCAAAGTTTTTTTTTTTCTTTTAATAAAATCAGAAATTTGAATTTTTTCATAAGCTTAAGAGAAAATATATAAGTACATTTTTTAAGAAATTATACTTAAGTTGGAAAGATGTTGCATTAAAAATTATGTCATTGGTTCCGGTTTTCTTAGTTTCATTTATACATAGGTACTGAATGAAATACATAAAACATTGTATTTATTTTTCGATATACATAGCATACATACTTACTTATAATATTAAAATATATCCATCATCTTCGTAAATAATCTTCATAAATCTTAAAAAAAAAAATTCGTATTGATTATAGGAAATTGATTAAAATATTAAAGAATATATGTATGTACCTGAATATGAAGCTTTAAAAATTATTGCTCCAAGAATAACAAAGCCTCGATAAAATTTTAATTTATAAGCCTTATTGGCGGTGAATTCGATTCACGCTGTTTGACAATATTTCTTAGTTAATATTTTCTTATTTTCTTGTAATCATTGTTTTTATATTTTACTTATATATTTTTTATATTCTACATAATCGAGACTTTATTTTTGAGATTTTATTTTTGAAATACGGAAACCAGACATTAGAAATAATTGTCAAACTAATATTATGTTTTAGATTCACCTCAAAACGAAGTCTGAATATGCACTCACTTATTTTTATCACATTTGGTCGCATTTGAATTTTTTTGAATAACTTTAAAATATAAATATATTATTTTTAAATGTAATGTTAGTTTTTCTTTTGAGAAGTACTAAGTGTCTTTTACCTTGGCTGCATTGAAATTACCCCCCGATTATGTTCAAACAGTAGGAATTTTAAGAAAAAATAAAAGATTTCCCATTTGTATTTAATCAGTGAAACGGAGGTATGTTTATATTATTTATGTAAATACAATATGCATACATTCATTTAAAGGAAAATTATTTTCTAATAAAATTTTCATAATAATCTTACGGAAGAATTATTTCTTGCAACAAAATAATAATATGAACACGTTTTAAAAACTTGTTATTTAAAATATTTATTAATATTACTATTTTATTTAATTTTTGTTTTTGTTTCTTGAAAAACACAAATTTAATGTAGAAACAAGTACAAAATCGTACTATATGCATACATACACAATTAATTATACATATGTATATCTAGATCTATACATTATATAACCATCATACTTATGTTTAAAATCATAATAATATTTATTATTACAAACAAAAAGATACAATATTTAATAGGGACCCTCCATAATGTCTACGACATAATGTCTACGACATAATGTCTACCAAAGAAAACTTTTTGTCGTTTTCAAAACGACATAAGGTCTATATACTTTCTGACATAGATTTTGGATGCATGTTATGTTCTTTTAAGAACAACTTAAAGTTTGTGGACATTATGTCGTTAATTTCGTTAAATGTTATAACGTTTTTTTTGTAAAAAATATTATTTGATAAATTATTGTTTCGAAACTAATGCGGAGGGGGTCTGTTAATTAGTCAGCTGTCAGCTACCAAAAAACAAACCACATAATGACTGTATCTGTATACATTATGTCGTAGACGTTTTGTTTTGGAGCCTACATTTAATATGAGAAGTATACATAAGCAAATTGTTATTTAAAATTAACGTATTTCCGCCTAATCCTAAATGTATAAAACACCAGACTATAACATTTACTTTATTTATGCAAAAAGAATTATTTAAGTAAAATAGATCGGAAAATTGATTGTAAATTTTGTAAATGCTTGAAGCAAATAAAAAAAAAATTATTTTGTTCCTAATTTGTCACAAATCGTAATCATTTAATAGAGAATAACGTATAAAGCTGCAATTTCGCCTGTAATTTATACTCATAAAGGAACACTGTCCAATTTAAATACTCATAATGTGGAATATTTACCACAAAACCATTAATCCTAGAATTGACATGGCCTTAAATATTTAAAGAAACAAAGTAGGTACGGGTTTAGTAGATAGTAGACAAGGGGACTAAATATAAAATTTTAACATAAATTATATGTCAATTTTTCGTTATAGCACTTAAATGTCGGATTCTTATTTCGATTGATGCATTAAAAATATCGACTCAATCCTCTAAACTTTTTGTAAGCATAATCAGAAAATTTTAAATCAAATTTTATTTAAATAACTTCAAGCTTATGAATAATTAATAAATTCAATGCTTTTACTTCGATTTAAATACTCTATTAAACCTGTTTGTTGAAATTTTTATTAATGAAAGATTTTCAACCTCTATAATTATATTTGAATTTATTTTTGATCGTTTTCGTTTAGAATTACTTTAATAAAAATTTATCAACATATAAATAATATTATTTTTATTTTAATGTTATTATTTGGAAAGGAAAGCACAAGATGAAAGGGTTTTAAGTTAAAATATATAAATCCATCAATTTCCGTTTAATATACACCAACATGATTTTCATCCGAAACGGAAATTTAGAAAATTATTTACGTATTTATTTCTTTGCAGCTTGCTTTTATTATATAAAATAACATTATCTAAAATTAGAAAATCTTACAATACACATTTTATCTGAAAATGTTTATAAAAATTATATTATGCCTTATAATATTAAATATATATTTCTATCTACATTAACAACATCAATGTTCTAATTAAAGTTTTGACACATTCATTATTGTTTTTCAATTTTATTACTTTTAAATCAGAGATTTATAAAAAAAAAGGAATTACAAAATTATAATAATTGGTTGGAAGATATTGTGTTGAGTGGAAAACAAGAACCGTTTTGTACCTACACTCTGTATTTTGATCGTTGATATTTTTCTTTTACATCCAAAAATCAAGCTTGACCAAAATAATGCTTTAAGAGAGAAAAAGTTTAATTTATACAATATATTTACAATTTTATTTTTTTAAACTAACGTAGTAAATTAATATTGGACTACCGACTAAAATCCTTAACCTTCTTGACTGCCAACAGAATATCCACGGCACCAAATTTCGGCATTACTTCGTATGCATTACTTGAGTTAACATACATCATCGTCAAACATGTCACCATTTTTTCAAACATTCTTATTTTTAACCCAAACTATGCAAAAAAAAAAAAAAACGTATAAATAAAATCCTTTTTTTTCGTTACATAATAAAATTGTTCATTTCCGTAAAATACATTATTTTATTAAAGCTTTTAAAACCTTTGATTATCTTATGTAATATATCTTTACTATGACATAAAAAGTTTTTTTTTTATGACAATATTTTCAATTTTTAATTCCACCTCAAACACTAATAAAATATAATCAAATTACTCTTATTAGGTCTTTTAAATTTTAAATTTTAATATTAATGTTACAACAATGTAACCGAGAAAGGTTTATGCACATTAGGTATATCGTATATATATTTTAAAGAACATTTATTGAAATCTCAAAAGTGATTTGACATTAAATTGCTATAATACGCTTTTATGTATATTAGTAACAAAAAATGAAAGTAAAGGTTATACATTTTTCATCGAGAGAAGATATTACGAATTGTCGCATTAATTGAGTATACTTTTCTTTTCTGATTAAATAACACGTCAACATGATAATGATCCTCAAATACATAAAATCTTTCACTAATTCTGTAAAAAATATGATCTGTGTCTTTAAATCTCTAAATATACCCAATTTTTCTTGGATTAAGTTATTTCTGCAATTCCAATATCAATATTATCACACCAGATAGACATTTCGAAATAAACAAAAATATTGAATATTGAATTTATTTGTGATTGATATGTAGAAACTGTCTAATTTTAACTTATATATTTAAAATTTAAGCATATAACTTAAAGAAGTCGCAGTGGCTCGGTGAACTCATAAATTTTAAAATTTCTAAATCATGTTAATCGTTATATTGATATTTGTTCAAAAATATAAATTTTGCCTTAAATCTGTTGATTATATTAATTTGTTTATAACACATTAATGATAATTAATTTATTTTTTTTAATTGCTTTTTGTACACTTTATTTAGACAAAAGTATAGATTCTATGTGCATCAAATATTTATGTACATATGTAAGTAAAAAAAGTATTAGTCATTCCACTGGTAATTTGTTTTGATCGTACAAAATTCCCTTACAAATTCACATTAAATCAGCATTATATTAATAAAAAGATGTTTAATCAAAAAAAAATATGTATACTGATTTTGTATAGTACGCATATTATAAATGAAAATCTGATTAAATTTTTTTTCTATATAATATCCTTTTTTAAACTCTTTATGACAAACTCTTTACGCATTAGAATATTCATTAGTATATTATATTATATATATTTTTTTTTTATTCATAAAAATTAATTCTCTTTATGCGTATACGTATACATTTAAAATCAGTATGAGGGTTTAAGTTTAGATACATTATATGATGATGGTTATTTTATAATTTAACTCCCTTTTTACTATACAGCAATAACCTGCAACCATTATAAAAATATTAAAACACTTTTCAAAATTTTTTTTAAAAAAAAAGGTTCATATTTTGTTGATCAACTTTTTCGAAAATGTAATGCACGTACTGTCTCTGTTCTGCATTATGCAGACAGTACGTACATTGAGAAATTCAAATAATTAGATATTGAGAATACGATGAATATGTACTTCAAAAGAGAATTTCCTAATCTGAATATATATTGTCTCAAGATATGGATAAAAACCCTTTTCAAAATGATAAGAAAAAGTAAAATTTAGACTTAGAGCTTTAAATACAAGCCTTTTATGTTATTTATCTTCTTAGTACGATCTTATTAGAGTGTTCTTTTTACTCAAATTAATTTTTAAATTATAATGTAACTCATACACGTCACATAAAAAAAAACATTGAAGGATAATATAGTTATAGACTTGTTAAATTATATTGGCACTTATACAAAATAGTTCCCATAATTTAATTTAAAATAAAAAAGCGGAAGTTGAAACAAAATTTTAAAGTTTGTAGAATAATTTTTTGTGTATATTTTTTATGTATTTTTTTTTTTTTTTTTGAAAAATTTATAATAAATATTAAAGACTTCTTTTTTTTTCTACCTTTTATTAATGATGCTAATCCCATGGACAAATTTATAACCATGTGGTATGTTATTCAAAAATCATTTTATATATACATATGTGCAAAGTACATAAATATATGTATATAAACAAATAGTATAATTTCCTTGAAAATACACCATCATCATCGGTATGATGATGATTTTAAGTTTTGTTTTTGTGTGTCCATTGTGTCCATGTATATATTTGGTTTTAAAAGAATTAAAATAAATATTATCATAATATTTAATTTTGGACTTTTGTGAAAGCAAAATTATGTTTTAAGGTTTTTTTTTTTTTTTCAATTTTATTATTTAGAACAATTTTTTTCTTTTCTAACCTAAAATAGATTTATGAATCTCTTTGCACACATATTCATGCTACAGATATTTTTTTTCCGGTAATTTAATGGGTACGCAAAAATTTTTGACATTAGATGACCATTACATTTCAATGCCTAATAGCTACTTAGAGGAAGGAAAAATATATAATTTTAGAATTTTTGTGTAAAATTTTAGTTATTAAAGATTTTATAACCTTAAATTGTAATATGTATTCTAATTTTTTACATTCCATCCGTTTCTTGAGGTAATACATATATGCAAAAAAAAGTTGTGGAAAACTTTTCGAATAAATTGGATTGTAAAGTAACAAGTAATTTTCAATGCGGGAATAATAATTAGATAATGATGGAAAAAGAAAACTAGGATCGGTTTTTAGGATGTAAAAATTTGTTAACTCAATATTTTGAAAAAAAAAAAATTTTTTTTATTTTTTCTTAAATTGCTCATAATGATTATTTAGTATGAAATACATTAGTGCTCTAAACATTCTGAAATCTGACCACCAAAAAATGACATGAAATTTTGAATTCATCCAAATAACTTGGTTTTCGCACACATTCGACGAATTCTATATAACATTTCCTTTTTAATTGCAAATCGTGTAACAATATTTTTACTAAACACGACATTTGTTGAACTTTTTTTGTATGGAACATTTTACTCTGCTAATATTTGAATTGAAATTCTTCTTGGATACTTTTTAGGTTTGTAGTATTTAAAAAAAAAATTTATTTACGATGACATAGCGAAAAAAAAAATAACCAGAGTTACAAACTTTTCCGTTTGAACAAGTCTACAAGCAATCACACTATTGAGTTGCGAAAAAATAATCACGTGAATCTAAATTTCCAATCAATATCCAATTTTGATTATCGTTTTAATAAATTACTCACTTATTCAGATGACTTAATTTGTTATAAAGAAAAGGAATGATCAGAAGTTTATTATTTAACCTTAAATCCCACTTAAGTTAATTTAAATACACATAGTACGTTATCCGTGATTGCATTGTAATATTATTATTAAACATGATAATAACTTCAAATCAAAAATTAAAAGTTTCACCTTCTCTATTCAAATAAAAATTGATGAGCCTGAATTTTGTTAATTAAACTTCTGGGTAAACTGAATACGACGCAAACGTTTATGACGCGAAGACGGTATAATTATAATTTTTCCGATTATATTGGACTTCGTCAAAACTTTCAAAATTCATGTTGAGTATTTCTATAGTTAATAATTATATAAATGGTTATTGTACCAATTATACAAATTTATTACTTTACTGAAAATGATAAAGTGTGTTGCCCAAGATGATACCGGTCGCACCGTATTAAAGTTGGATCTTTAAAAAGAAACGTTATCTTTGGCTTAAAATTATTCTAGTTAAGTACAAAGAATAAGGTACTTTTATAAAACAAATTTTTTCACAAACCTCCACACAATACTATGCACTATAGTAATAGTATACATACAATATGAAACAATATAAAACAATTATGTATTTTAATTATACATTCGATCGTCGAGCTCATTTACAACTTTTTTTTAGGGGAAGCTAATTAATGGGAATTAAAAAAAAAAAAAAAATAATCAAACACAATTGGAAAGCTGTGAATTTTTCTTTCTTAATGCGGTCAGATTATTATTTATTATTCTGATATGCTTGCTTAATAGGGAAAAAAAGAAATAAGGAAATACAAGAAATTAAATGAAAGTATTCTAATATTTGAATACATGTATAGTATAAATAGTTTTAAATGAATATTCTATAAAATTTGACAATAAATATTTATTATATATTAACATTCTTCGAAATAAAACATATACATAAATATTATATAGCTACATAAAACAATGAGAAAAGATTAAATTTATAAATTCTTAAACCGTCATAAAATGTAAAATAATACTTTGAATAATAAGTCCTAAAGCGAAATTTATATAAATAAATATAGCTATATGAAAATGTACCAAAAAATGTGACAAAAACATTTATTCATATGAAAATGAAAATTATAAGTAAGTATATGTTTGTATATATATGTATAAATATATATTATTTTTTATCAAGATAAAATATCCTTCCTTAAAAATAAAATGTGTTAAAGATTTGTTTATGCCCTCAGGTATTGTCCTGTATTTTGAAAAAGCTTAAAAAAATTAAATTCTTGATTTTGCAGCTAAATACTTTAAATAAAAAAATAAAAAAAATAAGTTTTTAGTTCAATTAATCTAAGATCCGTTCAGTTTAGCAAAAATATAAATTGAAAGGTAAAATATATACATTTTATAAAAGTTTATTATTAGAAAAATTCATGAAAGAGTTACACGAAAACTTTATTTAAAACATCGCGGCGAAATTTTTCTACTAATTAATTTTTTTTATATAATTATAATAATTTATAACGTATATATTATATACATGCATAACTAGTAAATTTTTATTTTATTAATTCATGTTCATTTACAAATTCTCAGCCACCAGATACTTGGTTTCAAGGAGGTACATTAAATAAGTATTTTTAAAAAGTTGGTGCTTAGATAAGGGATAAATTAGCCATAAGACGGTTCAAAAATAGCCCGGTGTTAAAAGCTTGTGCCTTAAAAAATACTTAATATAAATAATTCAAAACATTTTATTAATTAAATAAGATTAAAATCATGTGTTCAAGTTAAGGATATTTTAAGTTGGAATATAAAATCGAAGAAATTTCTTGCAAAGAAACCAAAAGTAAAAAATAGATAAAACGATAAAAACCAAAGTATCTATCCTGTTTCACTATCTTAAATTTTTTTTTTTTGGGAAATAATGTCATAATTAGTATCTTTTATCAATAATAGAAGGATTCTTTCACTGTACATTTTATTTATTTTATAACAACTATATTAAAATTTAGAACAAGTCTTATATATTATACATAATATATATTTTGTTTTCTTTTATTTTCTCCATTAAAAAATATAGAAATTATTTTTTAAAATTTTCTATAAGGGACTTATAGTTACAGCACAAAAAATTTTTTGACTGCATTCAGTGTAATTTGTTTAAATTTTTATAATGTTTGTTTAAAGAGTATAGAAACTTAACATATGTGAACAAAAATAATTTTAATACTATTGCATATTGGTTATAAAAGTCAATTTGAATACAAAATCAATTATATACATATATAAATTTCTTAATAATAATATTCTTTTCGAAGTTATAATTTCAAGAATGCCAGTTTGATCTAAGAAATAAAGTTATATTATATATTGCTTTGATTATGCATTCATAATAGTTTAATTCACACATCACGTATTGTGTTGAATTTAAAAATAATTATTTCTATATTTTTTAAAATTTAATTTTAAATAATCTTTATAGCATGCCTTATAATTTGTAAGTTTTCAATTCAATACACAATATATGTGATTAAGTATAAGTTCATACTTAGAAAATAATCAAATACTCAGTTTAGTTCTTATAACAAAATTGTTTTGACTAAATGATGTGTTTGACTTTTTTTTTATACTTTTTTTTTGCATATATGCAAATAACATTTTGGACTTTACAGTTTTTCAGAGGATGAAATTTGGGATAAAAAAAAGTGATGCAAATACTACTGCATTGAGAATTAAGATTATATAAAAAAAAAATAGGCATAAATTTATTATTTAGAGAAAAAAATTAAAAAGAAAATTATACCTAACTCTTCAAATAAATCGTTTTTTAATGCCAAAATCAGCTACAGCAAGGATTAGAAATTAAAATAATGTTATCAATTTCTCATATATTTGAAATTTCTAACGTATTTTTTTTTAAATAAAATTTATCACTTTATTATTAATGCGGAACTGAAATTATTAAAGTTATATATTGTACTTATTTGGTAATACCATTGAGTAATAATATTTATAAGAGGGACAGAATTCATACAAGTAAATTTTTTTCAAAAATTATGACAATATTTTGAATGTATTGCATTAAATTTTTTAACTCAAATGTTTTTATTCTTAATTTTATTATTTTTATTATTGTATTAAGAATAAACACATTTGAGTATTAAATTTTTATTCAATACATTGAAAATATTGTCATCATTTTTGAGTTATTTGAAAAAAAAATTCTGAAATTTACTTGTATGAATTCTGACCCTCTAATAAATATTATTACTCTATGATAATACGTAAATAGAAAAATTTGATTGTGTAGTAAAATAAGCTAGCTGAGCCCTTTTACTTGAAATCATGTATATAGGAATATTCCTATTAATAAGAAATCACATGTTCCTGTAACATTGCGCCCATAAGGTCTATTAATCTAATTAAGTTTTATTGGCTGATACTTTTTATATTTTAATTCATTTTCATAGGCCCTGCCCCATGTTTATTCGAAAGATGAAAATCGAAGTTGAAATTATATATATACCATACCATCTTAGTCCCCTATACCTCTTTTGTGAGCCTTCTGAGGCCGCACTGTGATCACTCATGAAGAGAAAAAAATAGGTTTGCTTTTAGTAGCCAGATTTAATATAGTATAGATTTCTACAGAGTTCTTATTATATCAATTTTATGTCTGTATATTTATTGGAAAAAAAAAGTCAGTTAGTTTTCTTCTTATCTATTTCCGAGACAATATAAATTATTTACATTTTCATTGATTTACAAAAAAACAAAAATCTGAAATCCTTGTTGTTTGAATTAATTGTGGGTCAGTCAAATGTTTACACACCAATATACATTTTTATTATTCTTCCTCAATTCAACTTTTATTTATTTTTCTTTTACTTTTTAAAAAAGTTTAATTGATTGTCTGAAACGTATAAAAATAAACTAAATTCACTTTTAATTCCAATAAAAATGAGCAAACAAAATAAATTGGCCAAAGTCACGCATTCAATAGAATTCGCACTGAATTTATTGATAGTTGTTTACACCTAATTTTTTGATTTCCTAACTGCCAGGTTGATTTTTATCATTTTAAGTCAATCAAATCGTACTTATTATAATTTTTCATTTTGTTAGCATAGAAGAATAAAAAAAAAAAAACAAAAAAAGGAAATGAAAATTTATCTTCTGATGGTGTCAAACGATGATAATAAAATTAAACGGTCTTATCAAGAAAATAATAAATATTATTAAAATACAGGGAAAAAAAATGTTTTTTCTTCATAATACAATGATGATGGAAGTGAAATAAAATCGATATTAAATTTTATAATATTTAAATTTAGAAAACTTTTTAACCACTGCATGGTTGACGTTTCAAAGAATTATCTTACTTATTCTATTGGTTTTATAAAAAATGTCTGTTTAATTTTAAACTTTTGAGAGACAAATTTGAGCCAAAATATATTTTACTCTTTGGCTTAAAAGCTTTAAAAATAAAATAAATCGAATAGTTAGCATTTATATTTAAAACAATTAAAAAGTTTTTCTTTAAAAATTTTGGCAAAATGATGAATTAAATTGATTTAATAACCGTAGCACTGAAAAAATGGTTTCAGTTTAGAGCTAGCAAGATCTCAATAGCGGTAATTATTTATACCTACATTAGATTATAAAGCTCTGCATCCAGGGTGAATGATGAGAATTTTGAAATTTTATGTTTAAAATTGGTGTTCAAATATCTTTGAATAATCGTTGAGCTGAGAAAAGTTATAATAAAAAAAATGTAACAACAAAACAAAGCTTCATTTCCACGGCCATAGGTTTGTAAAATTCCGCTACTGGTCTACAAATCTCTTCATAAATGCTTTCACATTTTTCACAGCTAAACCATCCGTTATAAAAGGGAAAAACTTCAAAAAAAAAACAGTAAAAATATTTCAATTTTATCGTTGACACGCCTCTTAATATCGTGGAGGTCATTATTAAAGAATATTGTTTCTAAGAGTCGAATGGTTGTAAATGTAATTCTTGTTAAAGCGTTATTCCACTTAATACAAAGAAACTGAGTTAGCATTTTTTGAATACTATTCCTTTTTATAAGTTAATCTAAATTTTCAAAATATATTGTTTTCTCTATATTTCAATTGCTGAACTTACTATCTTACCTTTTTGAATGTTGTAAATATTATTTATTACTTTAATAGAATTCGATATAATTATAAAAAGTAAAATTTTTATTTATTTGTTGTGTTTTAATCTATTTATATTTATTATTTCAAAAATTAATTTTACTATAATAAGTTTTACTATGCACAGCAATATACATTGTAAGATCTATACGTATAGCAATTTCAAATCATATAGTTTATATATAGTACATTAATTTACACACCTATCTGTCAAAAAGAGTACAAAATATATCTAATGTATGTAATGTCTATTTAAGATCTGAAGAGTGTTCTTTTGAATTGAATTTTGTTGTTTGATAACGATACGATAAAAGCAAATACCTAATATGCAAATACTTAAGATAAAAATCAATATAATCAAAACATTTATTGAAGAAGAAATGTACACCAATTTTCAAAGAGTTCCATAAAATACAGTATGGGTATCTAGCACTTTATATCTGATAGTTTGGCATAAATATCATCTTCAATAAAATGTAAAATTTTATATTTTGATAAAGTTCTTTATAGCACAAATTTAAGGTATCGAATAATATGTAAAAAAAGAAATTTATATATTAAGAACTTGTCAATAATGAAAAAACTATTAAATTTTGATTCGAAGTGAAATGTGTATAGAGATATAAAAGACATAGTATAAGTTTTCTGAATTGTGCTATAAACATAAATATAAGGATATATAGTATTATTGTTCATTTTTATCAACATTACATTTTATCAATTTATTTTAATCACAAACAAAAATTAATTGAAATGAACAAAAAGATGAAATCTTTATTCTTGTCAAATAAGTTAAGAACCTCTTATAGTTTAGTTTAAATTATACTTTATTATATTTTATGTATTAAAACTTTGATTACAGAAAATATTTTATTACATATTATATTCAGGGCTTGAATTGATTAATCACGGCTTTAAAAAAATTAGTCCATAATGACTAATGCCTTTTTTGTAGTTATAATCAATTAAATTGCTTAATATCAAGACGGACATACTAACTGTACTTATGTATTATATTATTTATTCCTATATTAACAGCAAAAACATTAAGACAGCAATGATTCTGATTTTAATTTTTATAAAATCGAGATTCTTGTTATGAAATAAAGAAATTAAATGCACGTAGTAAGAGAAATCATCTAAAAAAAACTTGATTGCAACTAAATTAGAATTTTCCATGCACGTATCAATCATTTTCCGTTGTACACCATCGAATGTTAATACATATAAATTATATTTTCTTATTTTTATATTCCTTTTAATTCGTAATACTTTAATGTTTAATTATCAAGAATTAAAGAATAATTTTGTTTTTTCTCTGATCTTAAAATACATTTCACTGAACTAAAAGGTCAATTAAGACAAAACACAAAAAACTTTTATCGACGAGAAAGTTTTACTAATTAAATAATGTTTCCAGTTTGTGGAACAATTATAAACTTTTACTCAATCGCCTTGTCCACATAAAAAATCATATTATAAACACTATATAATATATACAGCTGGGCAGAGAGAACAAAGAAGCAAAAGAATTAAAAAAACCAAAGTTATGATTAAATTGTACTGCTTGCTTCAAGTATGGGGCAATGGCATGCAAGGTATATATGGTATACTATATAAGCATAATATACAACAAAATAAGAACAAAAAAGAAACAACATTTAAAGAAAATCAGATTAAATCACGAAACCATAAAAATATGGAATTTCCCTTGAAGTGTTATCAATATATAATGAACTTTATTATAATTCAGCTATGGTATGTTTAGTTTATGTTTGTTTTTAATTTAGCTCAGCACGAAATTCTATATTAATTTTTTTTTTCTTTCTACAAGTATAATTTCGCGTCCGTTTAGAATAAACTTGAATGCAAAGATATTTTATAAATTAAAATTTTAATTTTTAGATAAATTTACTCAGCCATAAAAATTTAATTTGGTTAGCAATAACTTTCTTAAAAAATACCTAATCAAATAAGAAACACATTTTTAGAGTTTTATAGAACACAAAAACTTAGCTCAAATAGATAAATGAAATTTTTTACAGAATCGCCTCACTGAGGTGGAAATCGATCTCTATAGACAATCATTACATTAAGTCGGCCGATATGATGATACTATTATATAACTTTTAAATTTTTTTTTGAAAAAGAAAATTTTGCCAACGTTAAGTCCTATTCCCAAACTGATAAAAATGCTGAAGCGTAAATATTTTTATTATTAGAAAAAAATATGAACTTGTTACTCTTAATAACGCGAAAAGATTTTCAATCTTTTGTCAAATAATATGGCGAAACCCAGTGACAGTAAGTATAATTTGCGTAAATTATTGTTTTTCTTTAATCGCAAGTACACCTTTCAGATTTCTACATTTTTTTTTAATTTTAAGAAAATAAATTTTTGTAATTTTAATAAAGTTAATAAAGACCAAAAATTTGTATTTTATGTATGGTTTTCACGGTTGAATTTATAGACCAAAATAAGGAATTTTCTAAACAAGATAATTTCTTTGTCTCGAAGACATTCGATTTGCTACCAATGACTATAATCAAATTAAAAATAATTTTTATTTTATAGTAACTAGGAATCGGATTCTGAACAGGTCAACAGTTTATTCTCGTACAATGTAATTGGCTTTTTATTACAAAAAAAAAAACTTAAGTCAATAAAGTTTCTGTATATTTTCCAAAAGAATCAAAATACATTATATTCATTCAACTTATTTTGGAAGTAACGACGTTACTGGAAAAATTTCCCTTTTAATTGATTTTAATTGATTAACTGGGGTAGGTTGTATTAATTTTGTTTTACTAGAAAAAAAGCATACGATTAAGATAAATTTTTAAAGCTTCCTAATTTCTTAGCTTTGAATTTGTTTATGTTAAATTAATTTAACTGTGTGTGTTTCTTCCATTTTATATGTATACACCCTTCCATATTATTACATATATATTAACATTATTGAGTTATTTACGACTAAATTATATAGGTGTTATGTTATTGAAAAGTTTTTAACTTCACTTTTTGAGATTTGAAAGCAAATGTACAAAACTGGATTAAGTATTAAGATGTATATTGCAAGTTTTAAAAATTCAATATTCGAAACAAAACAATTATTTTTAATCTATATACTGTCATTTCAAACAATGAAATTATTGTTATTATGGCGATGTAAAAAAAGGTCCATAACAGCATTTCCAACTTCTGATTTTAATTGTGATAGAGTGTGATTTGGAATTTAAACTTTGGCGAATAGTCTTTTAAATAAAAAATAAATGTATACTTTTTTATCTTATTCCATTCATATTCAGATTATACTTATTTGAGTATTATACATACATTACTTAAAAAAAACAACCATATTCAATGAATAAAAACCATAACAATGAATCAATATTCACAATTCAATTTACTTTAATTCTGAAAAATAGCAATAAAAGAAAATTTAATATAAAAATATAAAATAGAAAAACTGATTTTCACTTCATCTAATTTTATCACTTGTAAATATTCGTTTTTTGCTTTTTTTGTTCCGAGCACGTGAAATTTTCTTCACAAAACATTAAATTATGAAAATGAAAATACGAAAAGAATATTCTTTAAAGAAAAATCGAATTTAAGAACTATAATATACAAAAAGGCATTAAGTTTAGGTTGTGGAAAAATCACAAAAAAAAAATTAATTTTCATAAAATGCTTAGAGTATGTATAATATACTTTTATATGATTACAGATACAGTGCATACCTAGTTTTTACCTAAAATAATTTATTGATTCTGGTGAACTCATTTGAATGTTTATAAAATTTAAAATGCTGGCGAAGATTATAGAAATTATAATTTTCTGTTAAGCAATTGTAACGATCAATATTTTTATATTATTTCTCATATTTTTTTATATATTTTACAAAATTTTCTAATTGTAGATAGAATTAAAAATAATTAGTTATCGTCAAAAATCTTACCAATTTATTTGTTGAGACTTGGTACTGATTATTTTGAATATTGAAACCTTATACCACCTACTATACAGTCATAAACCACATGTTTATATTAATATACAACAATATAATTATGCTAAAGCTGTATATATAGTGCTAAAATTTTTGTTTAGAAAAGAATCTTTTCCAGTCAGAAAATTAATATCCTGTTGGTACAAATAATCAAATAAATAAATAAATAAATGAATATGTATATGCTGTGTGTACGTACGCAAGGAACGTATAATGATATTTGAAAATATATATAAAGAACGTGAAAAAAGATTTTTTTTTATATGTATGTTCATGGCATTTATTGTTAATTTAGGAAAATTTATTATGATTATTATATTGAATTTAATATGAGTGCTAATTTTGCAAAACTTGTTCGTTTATATTTAAAATGCCAATGGAGGAATATTCCACAATGTCCATTTGTTTACGCATACACAACATTTATGTTGAATGTAAATTGAAAAAAAAATGTTACATAAGAAATTTTATTCGATTTCGCAATAATAATAATAATAATTGTGCTTAATAAAAGATGAAAAAAATCTATAGTACCTTTACCCACATACAGTTCTTTTTTATACTCTCTAGAATCTTTGTTAATAAGCAATTTTTATTTATGAACGTTATAAATTTTATTTAAAAGAAAATTTCATAACTATACGTTTGAAATATTTAGATACTTAGTTTAAAATATTTTTACTATACTTTATTACAATTCTTTCATCATACATATTGAAAGGTAATTTAACTTGAATTAATAAGATGCTTATAATATTATGTTTTAAATTGAAATTATTGGAAATAAAATTTAAAATCATAATGATATAATAAATAAATAAACCTTAAGAAATATTTATGTTGTTTAATTTAAATATTTTTTTTTTTTTTCAAAAATGTTAATGTATTTATTAGCTAAAATTTTTTATTACAGTTTAAAAGATATCGTAATATTAATGCTTTTTCTAGGCTCTGTAGGATTGGGCTGTACTGAATAAATAGAATCTAAGTTAAGGGGGTATTCTGGTCTAGACGCATGAATTTTAGGCATTTTTAAAACTAAGATAAAAAAAAAATGAAAAACAAATTTAGTATCCATTTTTTTATATGTTTTTTATTGACATTTTAATAATATAAAAAAAAAATTGAAAAAAAAAAAAACCAAAATTCGTCGAGATACGGGCCGGTGGAGTGGGGGCTTCAAAAAAAACGGTGTGTCCTGGTTGACGTGATTTCAACCCTTGTAGAGATCTAAAACACAAAAACCAAGAAGATTCTTTATTAGTAAAGATGTCGTTATCGGATTGACCATTTTCAAAAAAAAAAAAAAATAATAACAAAATGGCGTCGACTTGAAAAAAAAATTTTTTTTTTAACCAATTTTTTCGACCTTTTCGAATTTTTTAAAAATACTTCAAATCAAAATTTTTGGAAATACACGGCAGACACGATAGAGCGTTGTATAAAGAATATATATACAAAATTTCAAAGGAATCGGTTCAGTAGAACTTGAGATATCATGTCAACCACCTCAAAAAAAGTAGTTTCATTGTTTGATTCGCTCCGTTCGACCGGCTCGGACGCCACGTCACAAAATCGGCTGTATCTCCGAAAATTAGTCGAATTTTGAAAAATCCTTTCAAGGTCATATTTTTGAAAGTCTAAACTTTCAAAATATGCAAAAAAAAAAAAAACGATTTTTTTAAAATCCTAGACCCCTTAAATCACATCAGAAAAATGGAGATTATTATAAAATATATCTAGAGATCAAGAGGCCTTTTTTTCTAACTAACTTAAATAATTGTTATTAATGATTATTGAAATGACACTACTTCGAATTTGACAATCAAGCAAAATTTCAAATTAGAAAGAGAAAAAGATTATTATTTTAATATTAAAGTAAGACAAAAAAAAACCGTAAGTTTAAAAATTTAAATTACAAATATAAAGATTGAAAAAGAATCGATCTAAGTTTCAATCATTTTAAAATCGATTTCAAAAGTCCAACTGGAATAATTTCAAATTAATCGACTTTATTTTACAATTTGAGTTTTATATTTTTTAAAAGAAATTACGTAATAAAATAAAAATATATCATGGAACAGGCAGCAAAATTCAAATGAAAAAAAAAAAAAAAAGAATTCTTATTGCTAAGTTTTTAAATAAGGAATTCCATTCGTTTTTTTTTTTTTCTTTTTTAATAAACTATTATTTTTGGTGTTAAAGAATTCATTTTTGCTATAAAAGAAAAATTACGATATTTTTTATAAAAGACATAATGTTCACTTGGCACCAAGAATTTTGAGAAAAAGTTACATTAGTTTTTTTTTTTCATTTATTTTTTTTTCTTTTGTGTTTCTCGTCATCTTTACAAAGTGGAAATATTTTCGTTAATTTTTCATATAAAATTTGAAGTATGAAAATTTTGATTTCATATTAGTTTTTCAAATAAAATTGACAAAAAGAAAATATTTTAATATTTGAAATATTTACTTGATGTACTTCATTTCTACTTAATGTTTGTTCAATTATTAACTTAAAGTAAATGTACTTGATATAGGAAAAGCTCAACTTGTTAATTTTTAAAGCTTTGATAGTGCTATATAAGTTTTATGTAAAACAAATTAATTTAACCATTAATTAAAATGAAATTGAAGTCACGAAATTAAATACCATAAATTTTAACATACATTTTTTCTTGAACATATTTTCATCCAATGGTGATGAACTTATCTTTATCTTCTGCACTAAAAATTATAGTTATTTAAATTCTTTTGTATGAGAATAAATTGAAAAATATTAGAATAAATGCTATTGAAATTCTTCTTCTGTTTTTTTTCTTTTTTTCTGTCGCAAAAGGGTAAATTTAAAGACTAAATTATGCGACTATACTATTTCTTTATATTTTTTTTATTTTTTAATAATAAAATTAAATTTTGAATGTCAAAATTTGAAAAAGTTAACTGAAAATTATTTAACAATTTATGTAATAATAAAAAAAAACTATTATAAAAAAAGGAGACAATTTAGGATTTAAGCTTCAATGGCCACTGTACGCGATTTATAATTGTATAGACATAAATTATATTATATAGTTACTTCATTTGATATTGAATAATTAAAATAGTAATATGATCTACTTCTACTATACAATATTTTCTACTATACTATAATTTGTGAGTATTTGACAATAAATTCGTAGTTCGTAGTTAATTTATATTAAGATAATGATGAAATGGAAAGTAAAAAAAAATATTTTATTTTAAGTGAAGATTTGAGACTAAAATATTTTGAAAAAATGAATGTATTCCAAAATATTAACTTAAAAATAACTGGAAACAAAAAAAATTTGGAAGAGAATTAAGTAGTGGGCTCGTTTCCAATATTTTAACTTAAGACACTTTACTTTTAAAATAATTTGGTCACAATCGGGGGATTCAGAACAGATATTCATATTTTTAATTAAACTTGTTCTAAATTCATTTAGAAAAGGAAAATATTAGAATACGAATACCTAATACTACATATGGTAGAAAAAAACATAGGTGCAAGGATCAATGTGGACGCACTTAAAGCTTCAAATGCCTCTATACAAATTATCTGTTTAATTCAAAGGATATTATTTAAATTTTGGGTTCGAAAAAAAATTTTTTTTTTTTTGGCACATAACGACAAAATAAAGAAAATAGTTTTTTCTTTTTTTTTTAATTTGCGTTCATAGAATTAATTTTATATCAATGTTGCACTAATTGTGCATCTATTTTTCTTTCTGTTTTTTTTTTTTTTTAAATAATCAAAAGTTTTTTTTTTTGCTAAGAACAAGCCAAAAAAAAGTGTCTGAACTGTACAAAAAAATTATTAAAACATGATTAAAATGTAGGAATTTTAAGTACACAATTTTGTTTCAATGGAAAATTGCCAACATAGACCTTGACAAATTCTTGCGGCGGTATCGACAAATATTATGACCCTCAGAAATATTTTTTTTTACGTTAATTTTGAAAAAATTAAAATATTCAATTGAATTATAATATAATAACAAAAGAAATTTATCCAAGTATGTATATAATTTAAACACCTTAATCCTGGTAATCCGGTCAAAGATATTTAAACAACACGTAAGAAAGAGCTTCAATTAGAATTTTTAGAATTTTAATACATTGTTAAAATTATAAAACTAAGAACAAATATGTAGGATAATTCAATAATATAGTGGCCTACAAGTACAACTTAAAAAATTACAAATATGTTTATACATAATGGATGTAGAAATCTATTGAATACCGCTTCATATTAATAACAAACAGAATCGCGATTCTAATTAAGGTTAGCAAAGATACTTGTTTTAGAATTTATTTATATCTCATTTTATTTGTACCTATTCAAAATTAATTCACTTTGATAACTATATATATTTTTAAAAATAAGTATGTTTATTTTGTTTTATAATGCTTATTATATCATACATTTATTAACGTTTAGTTTTTTTTTTAAACAGGTACATAATAATTTTAAAATCTGTTTATTTTAAAAACGAAAAATGTCCCAAAATTGACCAGTAACCATTTATTTTGACATATTTAATTTAATCCAAAAAGGAATTATAAAGCAAAGCATCAACCTTTCTAAGTTAATTTTCTTGTTAGATTTTATATATTTTTATTTTATATTATTTTATTTTTTTTTATTTTTATTAGATCCCCTTTTTATTGGTTTTAAATTTACCTATGTCAGATGAACTCTTTATTTTTTATTTATTTATTTATTTATTTTTATATATATTTTTTTTTTAATATTTTTTCCAAAGGGTTTTTTGCTTTTAATGTAAAAGGATTTGGTCAATAAAATATTGTTTTTATAGTTACGAAAAATTTAAGTGAATTTTAAAATTAACCTGACAAACAGATTACGTAAAACATTATTTTACCCTTTTATTTCTTATTATGTAGAAATTATTTTTCTATATGTATAAAATTAAAATTATGTACAGGTAATGCTAGTATATACTGTGTCCATTAGATTTTAAATTAAATTTTCATGCGTTATATATGAATTTTATATTATATTCTCAAAAAAACGCAGATTTTGCGAATTTTAAAATAAAAAAATTAATTAACCATATTTTTTATTTTCATCGAAATTTCCTGTGATAGAGAGACTTTCCCAATCCCTAAATTGTGTTCTAGCTATAAGGAAATGCCGTGCTTTGCGAGATTTACCTGTGGGATAAATTTTTTCCCTTTTAAAATATAACACCCTCAGTAGATTCTAATTTTCCTGCTGATAAAGTTTATTTTATACGCATGAATATTGGTTGTTCGTGCAGCTGTACATATAAATAATAATCTTAATTGTTATATTTTTTTTGTATTTGTATAATGTCGTAAATATGTTTATTTTTCGTATAAAAGTGCGTTGAACAATATTAATTCAATAAATAACTTCAATTGACGACTATACGCTTTGAAAATTCAATTAAATTTAAGATTTCTAAAAATTTTTTATATTTTTATTTATAAATTTACACGTTTTAAAATTCAAAACTTGATTTTGAATATGATTATATTTTGACGAATGGACGTATTAGTGAACGTTTGATCACTTCTTAGAAACAATCAACAACTTAAGTTATTCGCAGAATAAAATCTTAATATTATCAAAAGATATACCATTTTCAGTATGAAAAAAATATTTAAATCTAATATTATTAAATTTGAGAGTATGCTTGATTTGACGACATTTAGTTTGATATATTTATACACATAACATAAAATAATACACATTTATATATAGAATACATAAACAAATGTATATTGAGTTCAAATTCTGAAAATTTAAAAAGCATTCCGATATAATCAAAAATAAAATTTAGAAAATAAAAGAAAAAAAGGTTCGATCTTTTACTGATTTGACCTCATTTGTCCTTTAATTTTATCCATCAGTACATAAAACATTTATGCGTGTACAAAAATAAAAAAAGATATAAATATATATGTATAAGTATGTAATTTTGAAAATATTCTGCAAAAATGATTATCTTTGTAGGTTCCCTGTTTTCTGTATTGAAATTTCATATCAATTCTTAGTCGGAATATTGCTATACAGATTGTTCATAGCATTGCTGCTAAAAGTTTATTTCGATGTGTAAGACAAAAATAGAAAAGAAAATTTTTTGATTGATAATTCTATAATTTATAAAAATGATATGCAGATTTGTTTATGGTTTAGAAACCAAAATACTGTTTGTTTATTCTAATGCCAACGAGTTGCAGTACTAATAGTATAATATGATTATAGGTCAGTTAGATTAAAGTTAAAATTAAATTAAAGTACATACTTAAATAAGAAATTACACAGGGCTATAATACAAAATGTTTTGGATTAATTATTTTAGAATGGAATAGTAAGTAATAGTGTTTTTTTATAATTATGATATATAAAATTAGTCTTCAATATGGCAACATAACCAATTAGAGTTGACTGATTCCATTAAGATTTTTATTTTAAATTTTTTTTGTTGTATAATTATCCTTGGAAAAATTAACCATAAAATGACTCTAGCTATCAAAAAAATAAATTATTGAAACATTATCGAATAGTTCTGCTATGTAAGCTTAATTAAATTACATGTTATATATGTTATCAAATAGTAATTCCATACTATAAAAATGAAATTAATTTAATTGAATAAAATGAAAGCTAACTTTAATTCTTTCTTTATTAAATGTTTTGTTTTGTAAAACTTTAAATCAATATTACGTTCCACAGTTGAAAGTGAAGAAAAAAAGACAACAAAGTTTTATGTGAATTTTCATCTGAAAATCTAAAAAGTGTGTCTTCTTTATTAAGTTTCATAGCGATATATTTGTAACAAAATTGATAACACATTATTATAGTTCAATCAATATAATGTATTCTATACAAAAATGATTGTATATATTCATTGTGCCTACATCAGTATGAGATTATTATCTAGAAAGCTTCTAAATTATGTATCATATAATAATACCCGACAAACAACATTCAAACTAATTATCTCTTTAATTAATTATAAGCAATTATAAAAAAAAATTTATTAACTACCTACGATAATGAAACTAACTTCATTTATAAGATATAGTGTGTGTAATTCTGAATATGCAGTAAAATAATATTTATAACAATTTTCCAATGTTTTTAAAGGAAATATTCTATTAAACTCTTTTTATTCATAGATTTTTTTCAAAATATAAATTTATATATACATATAATATACATATAATATATAAATGTTTATGTTTATGTTACTTATGCTTCCAATATTCTTATATTTCTTTTTGTTTTCTGTTATTTTTTTTTACTTAAGCTAAGTATATAGTAATGATATGAAAAAAAAAAGAAGAAAATGTTTGTACGAAAACGATAAGATGCTATTAAAACAAATCAAGCATTACTTTGTCAGTTTCAGAAAAGGATTTACCCTTAAATACCTCCACTCGAGAAAAAAAAAATAATGTTCCTAAAGGTTCTTATTTTTTTTTTTATATGTATAAATGTATATATTTTTTACATATACATTTTTTTTATTTTATTTTTTTTTTTGCCCACAGATGGGACTGCCAATAACAACAAGAAAACAAAAAATCAGACGAAATTGTAGATTTACCAAGTCTAAAAAATCATCAAAATAAGAAATAAAAATTGGAAAGAAATAAATAGCTATATTTTTGTTAAATTTATATAACAACGAAAAAAAACAAAATTGTATAATTTTTGGGTTAAAGGAAAATTTACTGATATATTATAAGCAAGGAATTTCCTTTTTCCTTTATATACCTATACGTATATTTTTTTTTTACTCAGGATAAAATAAAATAGAATTATTTGTGTTATAAGCTGTTGAACTTTATTGGTTTCTTGCAAGTCTCAAATTCCCTAAGCCACTAGAATGTATGAGAAATTATGTAGCAATTTTTTTTTTGTTTTTTGTTTTAGAGTATCATGAAATTTTCATTGATATTTGAAAAAGAAAATTGTGACCACCTGTGTTTATATCAAAAATGTTAAAATATTTAATTATATATATGTATATGTTTCCTAACTTCAAACAAACAAAGATATGAAATATAAAAATACTTCTACTTAGTATGTAATTTCAAATTTATTTAAGATTAATTAGCAAAGAGGTAAATTGTGTTTATAGAGAGTATCAAGCATAAACAAATTACTAAAAATTGTTATACAATTTGGTTACTAAGATATTTGATCTAGAATTATATACAAAAATAAAAAAAATTAAAAAAACAAATTGATAATATAAAAGTCAATAAATTTAAAAGAAAGCAGTAATTCGTTTTGTGATATTTTCATACACCAACTATCTTATCCCCTGAAGTAATATAAAGAGAAAATAGTTTTAGCTTTCTTGTCGATTTCGAATCAAATTATATGATGTTAAAGGTATTCTTTGATATTCTATTCAAGTGCCTGTTGAGTATAGAAAAAAATATGCGTTCATTAGGTCCTCAATATTCACAGTTTATAAAATTTATTCGTAAAATAATAATACTTTCATAATATTTCGAAAACTCCGCACACCATTAAAATAAATTTATGTATGTAAAATAAATTTATGTAAATTTATCTTTTTTAATTATTGAAGTTTTAATAATTTATTTTTACTAATTTTTCAAACTTCTTCAATAGAAAGTATTTATAGATATTTTTATAAACACCCCGGCCAACACATTGTCTAACTTGAGTTCTAAATTGGATTGAAAGTTTGAATTTAATTCATAATTTTAGTAATTAGTACTCCCTTAATCCTAGATCTTTCTCAGTAACAAAATTTCACTCAAAATAAATCGAATCTACATCGGCACGTTATACGCGAAATATAATTAAATTTTTCTTAAAAGCTATTATGAACAAGAAATAAAAATTTCACATATTAATTTTCTTTTAAATAAACAACGAACAGAAACTGAAAATTTTACGATTAATCACAATATAGGATAGAATATTATTAAAATGAATGAAAAAGTTTTCTATATTAACAATAGAGTTTATTTGAACTTATTATTCGAATGATATTTTATAATATTTTTTTTTAAATATACATACATACATAATATATGTATAACATAAAATATCCAATAAAGAAAATTTACATCATTTAGTTAAGAAAAAAAAAATAAAATAAAAAATAACATAAAAAAAAATATAGAAAACGAAAGATCATGTCCCCTTTTTAAAATTAAGTTGTAAAAATTAGCTCTTGACTAATAGAAGATTTACGTGCTCAGCATTTAAGATATACGACAATTTAAGTTGAATGAAAAAAAAAAAAAATTTTTTTTTTTCCTTTTGTCATTTATTTTTTTCTATTATTCAAAATTAAAAAAAAAAAAAAAAGCTAAGGGTTAATGTTGGACTTTTTTTTTTCTTCTATGTACATACTTATATATTCATTCATTTAAAATTGCAATGATATATTTTGCTAATTTAAATTTTCTTGTTATTCAAAATGAGTATTTCTTCAATATTATTTATTATTATTTTTCTTTTCTTTTTTCCTTTAATAAATTTAATTTTAATTTTTTTTTTTCAACATCATTTTTAATAAATATATTTATATATTTTTTATGCTAGTAATTATTTAAAAAAACATAAAACCATTATTTCGTGTAGACATTTTTATCCATCAAAACGAGATTTATTAATTTCTAGTAATGAATGTATATTAAGCTATTTTCATTCATCATTCGTTCATTATCACCTTTTTCTCTACTCATTTATTCAATTCCCAAAAATAATCACCCCAAGATTATTTAAATTAAATCATAACTATATTTGTTTTTTTAAATCATAACAATAGTTGTTTTTAATGTTTAACGATGAAACATGCTTTTTAAAATTAGAAATAAATAATAAAAAAAAATATATATAAAAATAATAATAATAAATTCTAAAAACAATGAGTTTTCTAAAATATTTGTGTTTCAAAAATTTTGACTAATGTTTTAGTTATTAGTTAAAAAAAAAATCAAACAGTTAAAAGAAAATAATTTTTATTTATTATGTAATAAAAAGAAAACAAATGTTTTTAGTATATAAAAATTTGTAATATACAAGCATCGCATGCAAGCTCTTCGTCGTACCATATATTTATAACAAAAGATTTATTTATTTTTGTTTCTTCTCAAGAATGACGACAAAATTTGATTGGATTGATCGGAGGATAAAATTTACAGGTTATATTTACAGGCTAATTGAGTGCAATAGGAAATAGATGCCGAGTACTTAAACTTATCCATTTTTTCAGTTTGATCAATTGTTTATTAATTTTGTTTCTCAAATTTTTAACTAAAAATTAAAGGCAATAGTTTTTCAACTAAAAATGTATATAGAGTAAAAGAAATATGGGTTTTTATTTTGTTTTATTAACGTTTGTTAAATTTTCTATCTTGACATGATTCTTTCATTTTATTTTCTACATTTCAAAAAAAAAAAAAAAAACAAAATAAAATAAAAAATTGGGGAAATTGCCTAATAAAAATATTTGTTTTCGTTTACAGAAAAAAAAACGACACGAAATATAAAATAAAAACAAAAAAAATAATAATAAAGACCTGAAGTAATCAAACCCGCATAAAAACAAAATAAAAGAATAAGCAAATAAAGAATTCCGCGAAATTTTCATTGTTGGCAGGAAAAAGTAAATGCCTTCAGATTGAGCTTTTATATATTACGAGTAAGCATTTTTTTTATTTTTGGAATGGATTTTTAAACAAACTATAAATACTGTTTTTATTTTCAAATGTTTTTTTTTTCTATTACAGTGAGACTGTACGCTTTTTATTACCCGACCAAATGGTCACACGTCCACAGAAGCATTAAAAAAAAATACAACAAGTACTGAAAAATAATATAGAAAAAAGGGAATAATAATATCCTTTAGCGATAACCATCATTTTTTTTTTTTTTTTTTACTGAAGGCTATATAAATTATATTATGTTAAAAGTAATAAAAATAAGTTTAAAAATAAAAAAAAAAAAATAAATATATATAATTTAAGTTTGGCATGCACATTGGGAAATTTTAATATGTGCTCTGTAACAAAATAAAATAAAAAATTATGTTATATATAGAAATTATGTTATGCTTATTGCATTAGTGTTATAAGCAAAAAAAAATAAAAAATTAAACAAAAATTCATGATTAGCTGAATTAAATTTAAAAAACAATTTCTGACCAATCCTTTTTCTGTTAACTACTGAAAAAAAAAACAACAAAATTAAATAATTTAATTATCTATTTTTATAAATTTTATGTCTCTAAATAGGTAATTTCATTTTATTTTGAATTAAATAAAATTTAATTAGATACTCTCCCTAATATTTTGTTTACTTTTAAATAAAGAAAAAAAAATAAGTTTTTGAACCGACATTAAGTAATGTAAATTAAATTTTTTTATCAGTTTAAGAACGATTCTAACTTTGAAAAGATTGTGCAGAACTATGTAGTGGAATTTTGTTTATTTTTGCAAAATAAAAATAATTTTTATGAAATATCAAACTTAAAACAATTATCAGCTTATATAGTTCGTTATCCAAACCAACCTGATATTTATTTAAAAAAAATGAAAACATTAACATTATGCAATATACATACCTATACTTTATATACATATGAATAAAAGTTTTGTTATATTCATATAAAATACAAACATATAAATATCTTTACCTATTAACTCTATAAAATTTCATACCTATGTAATAAAAACAAAAAACAAAAAATGTTTATTATGAAAATAGTTTGCTGTAACATCTGCTATAATTTTATTGCTATTCTCTACTCTAAAAACAAAAGAAATAAAAAACTAAAATAAAAATAAAAGAAAAATTTTTAAATGTGTACGCATAAATAAATACAAGTTATTGTTTTCAGAAAACTCTACTCTTGTACATAATTTTTTTTTTTTGGAATCATAAAAAAATAAAAGACAGTTTCAAAACTTGTGTATAGTTTTTATTCATAACAATAAAAGAAAGTTGAAAAAAGCGCAATAAAGAATTTAAGAACCAACAGTTTTTATTTATTTATTTATTTTTTTTTTAATTCTGAAGTATTCTTAAATATTTCCGGTTCCTTAATTTTTTTTTTTTCTAAAATGAACTTAGTTTAAAAGCTGACAGATTGTTGTTATATTGTAGGTAGATATAGATATGCCAACAAGCTCTGAATTCAATAGTAATGAATTGAGTTTTTAATATTAATGTAGACAGTATATAATCGAAGATAACGTACTTACCTCATCGTATGAAAAAATTTAGGAAAAAATTAGTATAAATAAGATAAGCACAATCACGATATGCACAATCAAGATATTCCTAGTTACTTTCATTTTATACTCTGTTTTATTATCTAAACCGTGCTGCAGATTTCTTCTTTCACTCCATCCCATTCTATTCCAACTATAATTATTCATGATTTTCCTATTATTATTATTATTATTTCATATTTTTTAGAAATAGAATTTATCAATAAAAATGGAAAACTTCGTTTGGAAAATAGTTCTTTTGTGAAATAATAGTATGCAATTTAGATATGTTCTGATGTCTGTGTTCTGGCCAATATTTTTGTTTAATATACTTTGCTTACTGTAGTTAATTGTCAATTGCTAACAAAATTTCTTTCTTGGTACTTTAATATCGTAAAAATTAAATTCGAATTCTTGAGTTTTCCTTTAGTCTTCATTCTTCATTTTTAATTTTTATAAATAATCATGTAACTTTTGAATTTCAATATTTTCTTAGCCAGTATCAAACTTCCAACAAACAAAAAACTCCAAACGAGAACTGTGGTCAGCCTGCAGTATTAAGAGGATTATCTTATCGATATATTCTATCATGTACTTGTACATACAATAAAACAATAAAACAAAAAACAAAATAAAAACTTTTAAATTTTTATAATTCTACTATTGAGATTCTAAAGACTTATTCTCTGTTATATTTTATCGTATGGATGACTATTAATTTATTTAATCATCATATAATGGGTAATATCTTGTTTTTTTTTTATACTCTTTAGAAAATTTTAATCAAATTTATTTATTCTTAAATGAGTTATATAATACACTTGAAAACAATAATATAAATCCTTTATAAATTTAAATATAAGTTATTTTTATTTTTTTCTAACATTTTCTTTTTCTTTTGAAAAAAAAAAGAAAGAAATTATTTTTTTTTTTTTTTTTTATTTTCTTAAGTAGAATTTTGTGGCCATAGTAATAATTTTTTATTATTTGGAAAAACAAAAAAAAAAAGGAAAATTTTAAAAAGTGAAGTAAGTATACAATCTTGCTTTGATATAAAATTTCGCTACGCAAAGATTTTTGTCTTTTCAGTTAACCTTTATTTATAATTTTATTGGTTTAATGATATTTTATTATTTACATTAGAACGTGCTTACATGTTCTTGAGAAAAGGTTTTTGTTTAATTTTCTTTCGAAAAAAAAAATTAAATCCGTATAAAGATTTTTGTAAATTCAATGTTTAACATTTCAAATAAAAAAAATATGCAATAAAAATAAAAATCATAAATATTTGCAATTTTTTATAACCTTAAGTTAATAGTTTTCGTAATAATTGTTCTTAACGTAGGTATATTATTATAATTTATAATTGTTTATACCGTAACCTCACTTTATTACTTAATTCATTAATAATTATTATCTGGCTGTAATAAGATTATAATATTTATTAGTAACCCCCCATTTACACAGGTTGTTTTCGAAGATTAAAATGAAGATTTTTTTTAAATGTGTGTGTAAAATTTGTATAAAATTTTTTCATTTTATACCCACATGAAAAAATTTTATACAAATTTTACACACACATTTAAAAAAAATCTTCATTTTAATCTTCGAAAACATCCTGTGTAAATGGGGGGTAAGATAATTTAATACTATCATCTCTTGTAAGAAATATAGAACAATTACAGAGAAATTTATATCAACAGACAAAACAAAGATTAAAGCATGTGAGTCTAAGTATTCTTTTCTAGTGAGAATAGTTTAATATTCAACTATGTTTGACGTCAAATTCGTCACAGAGAATAGTATCTAATTTTTATGATGAAACACTTTATTATGATGTGGAATTAAATCTAGTCGCAGAATATAAAGATTATATTAAAGGTTGCCTTTCTAGGAAATTAATTTTTTATTTGTACTAAGTGTGAAAACAAGGATCGACATTAGTGTTTTATGACAACAGTGATTCCAGTAATCTGATAAGATCCTAAATAAAATCATTTTATGTTTAAAAAATATAGAAATAAAACAATTTGAAAGCTATTTTTACAAAACATTTTTTATTTGTTTTCTTTTCATTTTTTTTTTCATTTTTGCTTATAATTTTACAATCTCTTTTTTATCTTGTCAATATATATAATTTTAATAAATATTTTTTTTTTGTCTTTATCATTATATTGTTTATTTTTATATAATATGTATTATTTATTAAATAATATCATTTTCACCATAATATATAGTTTTATGCATTCTTTAATTTTTTTTTGTTTTAAATATTTTTAGTTAAATAATAAATGGTTTTTTAGCCTTACAGTCAGTTTATTTTTGTTTTGGAAATAAAATAATATTAAATTTTTTATTTTTGTTTTACTTTTTAATTATTTTAGCTTTTAACTCTTCAATCATTATAATTTTTATTTTTTTTTGCATTTCTTAATAACAAAATAAGTTTTAGTTGAAAATAATAATTAGTAGGGCATCTATTTCTAAATAAAAAGCATTATTTTTATTTTGTTTTTATTGAACGCATGAAATATAATCAAGATTTTAACAAATACATAATAATATTTTTCTATACTATTATCATTTTCTCGGATATAACAAGAACTTTTTTGATTAAGCGGCAACATAAACCAAATTGCCCTGTCACTTGTAAATTATCAGATGAATCACTTTTGGAGAATTGTTACTGACACCGGGTCTGTATACAGCTTTCATAATTTGTTTTTATTTTGATTAATGAGAATTTGATCAGTATAGTGCAATATCAATAATACAGTTTTTAATTTTGGATTCCCCAAAAAAATACTTTGTCCAACCTTTTATTTTATTTTATGGACTGTTAGGTGCTAAACTGTATTCCTAAAATATGACAAACAAATAGTACATTATAATGTTTATTTGAACTAAATTATTTTACTTATAATAATTCATATGTACTTAATTAAAATTATTAATTTTGTATATATATTAAAAATATATAATATAAATTATACAATAAGAGAAAAGGATAATATGACAAGCTGTTTTATTAAAAAATTGATTACATTAGCATATGCCTTCAATATAATAAAAAAAATAAAAAATTGTTTTAAATATTTATTTACTTCATGTTTATTCGTAGGGGATTTTGGGTAAACACAACTAACGCATTGTTATTTTTACTTAATATTATTAATTTTTTTATTTTTATTTTTTTTATCAAATATGCTAGCATAACATAAGAAATTTTCTTCGATCACATAATAGTCCAAGTTAAAATTTAAATAAAATAAAAATTAAAAGTAAAACAACCTAAAATATAAAATAAGAGATAATGAACTTTTATTAAGTATTATTAATTTTTTTTTTTTTTTCAAAGGATTGTTTTGGGTTTTATTTTTTGTTTTACTTAAATATTATCAATAATTATTACTATAATATTTTTATATATATATATATATATATATATATATATATATATATATATATATATATATATATATATATATATAAATATATGTATATATATATTTATTTTTTTTAATAATCTGCAATTAATTAATGGGAATATTTACTAAATTGATTATTTTAAATAGAATTTTTTTCAGTATAAAACTAATGTGATTAGAATTTTCCCATTACCAATGTCTAACTTAATGAATTTAACATAACTTGAGGAACAATTTAAGACGGTAAGCATTATTTAATTTTATTTTAAATATATTGAACTGCGAGCGAGCCATAATAGTTATAATGGCATATTTTGATTAATTAATAGTTGTATATTTTTGATAAACTTTTGAAATATACAAATATTCAAATAAGAGAATAATAATAAAAGTTAAATTAAGTTTAATGGGATTATTAATTTTTTTTTTGAAATAAAATAATAACTTGAGATTACATCAATTTCTATATCATTATAATAATAATTGATCACACTCAAAGTAGAATCAATTTATTAAAAATTCTAACTTAATATAAGTTTGTTGCAAATGAATTAAAATAAAATAATTAAAATTTTAATTTCACTCCAAGGGGGTGTTTACATTTACAAATATTAAAATAAATTCAATAAATATAAATACTATATGCAAAGAAAATAATAAGAGTTACAATTTTGCAGATTATTTAAGTTTTTTTTTTAATTTTTTCATAAATATTGAACTAAAATTTAACACAAATATTTAATATTATTTAATTTTTTTTTTTTCATATTAATATTACATTAAACATAACTACATTGTCATTCTTGTATTTATTTTTTTTTATTTTTAAATATATATATAGAACATTTTGTGTATAATTACAAAACAAATATGTATATTTTATTTAATTTCAACAAATATTTTTTTAGACATTTTTTTTTTTTATTTTTTCATTTAAAGTATAGTTTTAGTTTACATATTATTCTTATTTATTTTTTTTTTGTTCAATATTTAATTATTTTTATTTTTTCTTTATATAATGTTTATGATTAACTTAGATAATGTGCATTGCTTTTTGGGTGTGTAATGTTACTTGAATTTGGTTTTTTTTTTAATATATATATATATTTTTTTTATTTCGATTACATTGCATTTTTTTTTTGTTAAAACATTATATTTTAAAAACTATATTTTGTATTTTGATTTTATATTCTGTTCATTTATTTTCTTCTTTTTTTGTTTTCTTTTTGTTTAAATATAATAATTGAAATGATAATTTTACAAAAGAACTCTTGTTTTGAAATGAATTACTACGTACTTTTGAATTTTGTAAAATAGAGAACCTTAAAATCATACGACATTAAAAGTAATGAAAAATGCATTTTAGCTAATATAGAAAATAATGTCGAGGTTTGTTGAATAAATAAAATAATAAATAAATAAAGAGTATCTTACTTAATTCAAATACTCTCTGATATGAATGTCAAAGTAAAATATTTTATTTTTTAAAACGTTTTGTTAATTTTTGATTGCTTTCATATTATTTTTGATCATTTATTGTGCGTTTTTTTTTTCTAAAAAACATTTTGAATTAAATTTTTTAAGTTATTATTCGGTAATCATGTATTTCTCATAATAATCAAAATGTATTTTTGATCTACAATTAACAACCATTTGTCTATAATATCGTTTAATACATCAGTAATTCATTAATTAGAAGAATAAAAAATCTCGACTACTATATATCTATATAAAAATAATAAAAAATAAAACTGTACATATATTTAGAAATTAAAGTTATTACTTTGTCCGAAAAAAAAACAAAAAACAATATTAAAGAATAACAAAACTAAGATCTTGATTAAAAAAGCCAAGTTTTCATCTATTTATCTATTATGTTATGGTTTTTATTTTATCTAAATTGAAATTATGTTGTTTTCTTTAAATTTTTTTCTTGGTCTCATCATCCAATATTTATTTTTTTTTTTTTTTTTTTTCATATAAAAAACTAAAATTCAATTTTTTTTTTTTTTTACCAAAGAAAATCTCATCCTATCTACAATTTTTTTTTTTTTTTATATCTTTTTTTTTCGTTTATAATTTTTTTTTTTGTCAAAAATATTTTTTTTTTTATTTATTTATTTTTTGTTTTATATTTGTTTTAATACAAATTTATAATTTTATCATTATTTGATTATACATTAATTTTTTTTTATTTTTCTTTTCTCATTGTTTGTTGTGATAATATTTTTATTTTTCTTATTATTAATATAGTTTTCTTAATAACTATGGCATATTAATTGCATATCTTTCAATTTTATTTATTTTTTTTTTGTCAATGTGTAAATCAAAATTTTTTTTTTTTTTTTCATACCACAATATGAAATTTTATTTTAAAGTAAGATAAAATTGATTACAAATAATAATAATAATTTATAAACTATGAAAAATGTACTCAATAACATCTCAGAAATAAAAATCGGCAAATATATTCAGTTCGTAATGTATGTTTGATAGCAAAGAAAAACTCATTATTGCATTATTGCACTTTGCCAAACTTTTTGTAAAAATGTTCCAAGAACGCTTTTTTTATTTTATTTTATGTACTATACAATTTTTTTTTTAATAAAACTAAGGTTACCATAATCTTTAAATAATCATGCGACCTTAGTTAAAATAAAATAGTTATGGCAAAAGACAATCTTAAAGAAACACATCTTTTATTTTTTTTTTATTTTTCTTTATTTGAGTTATGATTCTTCAACGACATTATGGTTTTTTATTCACGGAAAATATTGTTCACTATCTGAAAGAAATTTCTCTGAATTTTCCGTCTCCTGGGTTGATATCAATTCAACAAAGTTTTGACCTTTGAATACTCACTACATTATTGCCAGCGAAGTAAATATATTTAAAATAAAATACAACTTTTTAATGACATTGTGTGAAAAATAATCAAAATTCTAGTGGGTTAAATTATTGTGAAAAATAAATAAATTCAGAGAATATTCAGGAATATGAAAATATGGGTTTTATTTTATTTTTTTGTTTTTTTAGCAAAATTTATTATTAAAACCTTTTTTTAATTTTATGTAATTGGATAAAAAACCAGATGACCAGATAATATTTTCTAAATATTGTATTATTTTATTTAAAAAGCTAAATTTAAATTTATTTTTATCTGACTTCAAAATAAAATAAACATATCACTTTTTTATGTTTACCTAAAATGTATTTTAGATTTTAGGTATTTTAAATTAATAAATATATAATTTGTAAATATGTATATTAATATATATTTACTTTTTATTATATTGTGTGTGTTTTTTTTTTCAATAATAGACATTCAACTTAAAACTAAATTTCAACATATAATTTTTTTTTTTTTTATGTATCATATTTTCTGTATTACTAAAGAATACCTAACGTCTTTTTCATAATTATTTTTATGTTATCTGTGTTTAATTTTTAATTTTTTTTTATTTTTCTACAATTATTTTTTATATAATGTATGTTTGGTAAATATTATAAATATTTTGATTGTTTTATTATTATTTCATGTTATTTGATTTTCAATAAAGTAAAACCTAAATATTGTTTTTTGATATCATAAAAAATTAATCTACAATATTATTTGTGGAAATTAATAATAAAAAAAAATTAAAATTCAATTGACGTTTACCACTTTACACTGCATATTTTTGTTAAAAATAAAATAATTGCATATAAAATAATATTATTTATGATAAATAAGTCAACAACTTATGACAACTTTTCCAAATAAGTTACCACACAAAAACAAAATATGGCATCAATACTTTCATTAAAGGAATTTAAGTAAGCCCACCATGATATATTGCACAATGGATAAAAATTAATTAATTACAATGTGACAATTAATTAAGGTCTTATTAACTTTTAATGCAACTTTGAAAAAAATTATTTTAGATTTTTTTAAAACTTCATAAATATTTTTTCTCATTTAAAAAAAAATTCCCATTCCACATCCCAAAAGAGGTTTTTTTTTTTCAATTTGAAGTATAATTCATTTATAACATTATTGAAAACAATTTCTATGACATTTACTGAATTTAATGAATTAACCCAATGCATTGGAAATAATAAAATTTGAAAAGAGTATTTACTTCTGTAATTCATACTTCTGTATTATCATAACATTCAATCTACAGCAATGGGCAAACAAATCTGTATAATCTGATTAGAAAGATTTATGGTATTTGTTAAATTTTTATTTCGTTCAAGTAAATCATTTTTTGGGGTATAAAAATTGAATTTTTGAAATCTGTCTTATTAAAACTAATCAACTCACTATAAATAATAATGATTTTATTAAATAAATAAACAAACAAAACAACTAATAAAATGTATTTATTGCTTAAATATATTCCCTAGAAATTTGTTGGTTTGAAAATTTTTCTAATTCTCAATTATAATAGAACTAAATGGATTATAATTATTCTTTCTCTAATAATTGCATTGATCCCTTTATTAATTTCACACATAAAAATAATATTATCATCATAATAAATTAATTAAAAAAAAAAATTAATAAAAACAAAAAAAAAATTAAATTTCAAATCATAAAATAAAATAAATAAATTAATAAATTTTTTTATTTATTATTCTGGAACAAATTTATATTTTAATAATATAATATAATAATAATAATTTTTAATTAAACTAAACTAATAAATTAGCTGCTAACCATTCATCATCAGGTAACTGAAATTGAAAGAAAAAGAAAAAAGAAAACGATTCGTTACATTTTAGATTTATTCAGTTTTCACTTACTATATATTTAATATTTATTTTTAGTTAGTTTCTTGCTGGGTTAACAAAATTTAGTTACATAGGAAAATATTTGAATTATTTTTTGCTTCCGCAATTCTTTTAAATTTGATTGGTGCAACTAAATTTTTAGTCTATTTAAAATAGTACACCAATTGTTTTTTTTTTTTGTATATATTTAGTTCATTTTTTATTTTATTTTTGCAAAACTATGTTCATTCAACATTTTTTTTTCTTTTTTTTTTTTGAATGGGTGCTCTTTTATTATATAAACAGATTTTTCATTTCATTGAAAACATAAATTTTTATTATAAGAAAATATTTTTTATGAATGAATTTTGAATTTAGGAAAAAATTCTTGCCTTTTTCGAAAACTGAAAAAAAAAACAAAAAATTATAATATGTATGTATAAAAATAAATAAATAAATGAAATTTTTTATTTCTATAAAAGAAATAATGTGATTTCCACAGAATAAATTTTGTGCTGATGTATTTTTATTATATGTATATATACATTATAATATTAAATAAAAAAAATGTAAAAAAATCTTAATTTTATTTTTCTTCTTTTTACATTTTGTATTCCTTTTGAATTATTTTATATTGCTGAAATAATTTATTTTTTTCCCTTGAATTAAACAATTTTTGAAATTATTATCTCAAAAAAGAAGGTGAATTTTTTACCCGCCAAATTTACTTAATAAATTTTGATTGAATTTGAAATGTTTGCATACAGGAAAGAGTTAGAATATCTTATAATCCATATAACGTGTTATATGCCAGTTGATTATTTTTAAAGAAAAAAAAAACCTAAAAGAAGTTAATTATTAACACAACAAATGTTAACATTTGAATGGGCCTATATTGTATTAATCATGTATTTCATGAAGATTTTTTAAAAAAAACTTATTCTCAATATATTCAAGGATGACACCAGCCGACAAATTAAAATTTTTGGAACGTTGTTTTTTCATTTGAGTGTTAAATATCGTTAATTTTGAGTTAAATATCGGTCATTTGATCTTCCGATAGAGTTATACTCTTTTTACAGAACACATAACAGACAGAACACGTAATACGACTATTTCACTTCGACAATGATTTGGTTTCAATTTGGATAAAAATTTGACTTATACTCTTCTTCCCGCCCATCAAATTATTACTTATTACATAATCACATTACATTATTACATATAACATAATCACATATATTAATTTCATTAAAACCTGACGATAAAATGAGGGCTCGGCCAGTGTAATAAATGAAAAATTCTTTACATCAGATCTTCTGTTCTAAATTTTATTATTCAATTTGATTGTAATTAATTTAAATAACATAACAAACTATCGATAATTGTTGTGTATGTATAGAGTTTGACATCGAGCAGAAATGAACTTAAAATGAAAAATTTTAGTCCAATCTTTTTTTTTTTCTCCTTCCCACAAAAACTATTCATTCTGTGAATAATATAAGATACAAAAAAAAAATATTACATTTTTAAAATAAAATTCAATACATTGGAAAAAAAAGAAAGCGAATAAGTGCAAAAATCTGTAAATAAAATCAATAAAATGTTATTGAAAAAGAAAAAAAAAGTAATAATAATAATAAAAAGGGTATAAAATGCAAATATTGCAGGATAAGTGGTAAAAAAAGATTTTTTTTTTTATTAAGTAAATATCATTTTATTATGATTTTATGTTTTATGCTTTTGTTTTTTTTTTTACAAAATTAGTTTATGCAAAAAGAAAAGAAAAAAAAAATAAATAAATAAATTTATGAAATTAACAATTTTTGTACAATTCTTGTTTTTAGGATTTTTCTTTAATTAATTATAATTATAATTATTTTTTTGAAAAATTAAAATAAAAAAATTAAATTGGTTTTTTTGTTTTATTCCTTTTATTCTTTTTTTTAATTTTATCATTTTGCTATAAAAATTTTTTTTTATAGGTCAAAAAAATCGTACATTATTTTGATTTTCAAATCTTTAATGTTTTATTTACTTTTTTTTTGTATTTTCATTAAAATTTTGAAGTATTTGTGAATTTTAATTAATTTGGTTTTGGTTTTCATCAAATTTCTAGTATTTTGTATTTTTTTTTTTTGTTTGAATAAATATTTTCTTTATTTTCTCATAATAATAATATATATATATAGTCATAATAAGTATATTAATGTGTTTTTTTTTTTTTTAATATAAATTATTAATTTGAGTTTTTGTTTTTAATTTTATATATAAATGTCAAAAAAAAAATAACAACTTAAATAAAACAAAAAAATTTTTAAATCTCGTTATCTTACTGCGCCTGCAAAAGTAAAGGATAAACCTTAAAAATAATATGAGCGATTAGTCAAAGTGAAATAAGTGGAAACACACAATTTTTTTTTTATATTAAATTGAAGTATTATATACTTAGAATAAATATTGATTTTTAAAATAAATATGTCAATCCAGCCGTGGAAAATATTATTAAAAAGTTTTTGCGCAAAACGAAATAGTAACTATTCATAATTTTAATTAAAATACATTTCCTAAAAGTTTCAATTTTATATGGCAAACCAAGTACCTAATACACAACAACCCTACTTTTTTTTGCGAAAACATAAACTCATGGTTAGTAACCTGAAATCTGACGAAACTATTAAAACAATTTTCCGAAAAATTAGGAAAACTTTTTCAACTATTTTTGTTTCAGATCGCATTATTGTAATTAAAAAAGAAAAAAAAGTGAAAAAAATGGGTTCTTAAAAAGTTTTAAATGGTATTAGAGATCTAAAATATGCATTGCATGAGATCCTCGATTTTATAATTTTTAAGTAAGCTATGGAAATCGGATCAAAAATAAAAACATGTACAATAAAAATCAAATTGGTTTAAGAAAAAAATGTAATGAAGAATTTTATTCTCCCTTAAAATTCAGCATAAAATATGATTGACGTTTTATATATTTACATGAGTGCAACAAAAAAAATTTTATATAAATTTATATGTAAGCTCTTGAAGATTTAGGCAAAATATTTTATTTAAATAAGATTATTGCCTGAAATAAAAAAAAAAATATAATTTTTCGGCCGGCGACTAATATGTCAATGACAAAAATTAAAAAAATAATATTTTTTTCGGTCAAATAATATTTTCTAAGGCTGGATGTGCTGGAGGCATTATTTCAACTGAAATAAACCTAAGAAAAAAAATAAAATAAAATTTATAATATGAAAAAAATAAAACAAAAACAAAAAGTTCATAATTAAAATATTTTTTTTTATGTACATTAAAAAAAAAACTTTTCAACTAAAAAAATTAATGTTTTTAATTAAATTAAATTCTGGAAAAAAGCAGCATGCAAAAATTTTATTTTTTATAAAAAGTTTCTCTTTGGTTTCGTTTTATTTTTTTTTTATTTATTTTTTTTTGCGCAAACGATTTAAAGAAGCACAAAAATCTAATTATAGAAATTTTATTAAAGAAAATAAATCAAAGAATTTTCTTATTTTTTTTTTTTTTTTTTTTTAATAAATACTGTAAGGAAAACTCTAAATTAGAGGAAAAACGTGCTATTTCAAAGAAATAAATATTAAAAAAAAAAAATCAAAAAAAAAAAAAAAAGAAAGTTCAAAGAAGCGAATTCGGAAAAAAATTGAATTAATCGAAATGTATAAAAACCATGAAAAAAAAATTTATATTTATTTCAAAATATACGAAAAAGAAATTTTTCTTTCATTTCATAATAAAATAAATTGAAGAATAACAAATTTATTTTAAAAATGACATTTTTATACCTGAGGGCTAACTTGAAATTGCTGAATTGGATAAGCTACAACACCAGCTGTCTGTGGTATTCCACCAGCATTAGTTACTCCGGCCGCCAATTGTTGTGCTGGTGATATTTGAGCTTGGGTTGCAACTCCTTGCCATGTTGCTGGAATTTGGACACCCATTCTGTAAAAATTAAAATTAAATAATTTTTTATTTTATTTTTTTTTTTTAATCAAACAATTTGTTTTTTTTTTTTTTGTAAAATTTTTTATTAATTATTTTTTTTAAGATTTTCGTTAGAATTTAAAGAGCAGGTAATTGTGTAGACTATAGAGTATAAATTGATCCAAAGACCAAGGGATAGAAAACTGAGATGTTGAAGGAAAAAAGGAATGATGTCAAAGGGTAGAATCCGCCTAAACTTAGCAAATCAAATATATATCGTGTCTTCAAAAATAGTTTAGATTTAACATATGTATATAATAAAAAAATTATTAAATTTTTAAGTTCAAAATTAAAATTTTTTTATATCACAATTCAATTTAAAATTATATTATTATAAAATTATAATTTATAAACTTCTCTTATAATAATAATATAATAATCGACAAGGTAAAAGAATTTTTGGTAAATTAATTTTTTTTTTTTTTGAAGACCTTACACAAAAATGCACTCTCACTATATACTACATATAAAGAAGAAGTTTTATGAATGCAATAAATATAATAAAAATAGAAAATTATTGAAAACAAAAAGAATTCAATAAAATTCGAAAAAGAAGAAAAAACCAAAATGAAAAATGAAAATTAAATATTATTTCTTGATTAAATATATTGTGCACAAAATTTCTGTTGACATATATTTAATTTTATTTCATTTTTCTATATATATCTATATATATATTTTTTTTGAAAGCAATGTTTTATAAATTTAATTTTTGTTTTTTTTTTTTATTGGAATCAGAAAAGTTTTCTTCTTTTTTTTTTGTTAAGTTAAAAAATAATTGAAAATAACTAGTGTATAGAAGGAATAAGGAATAAAAAAAAAATTGCTTAATTGACTGTTAAACAAAGATAAGAAAAATAATGAATCTATATACAATATTTGTTGTAAAATAAATATTTTTATTGTAGTGTAGTTTTATGCTTACAAAACAATTCTAGGACGAGCAAAAAAAAAAAAAATTCGAAAAAAAACATATAATAATAAATTTTTATTAGAAAAAAAGCAATGCAGCAAAAAGGTATGTGATATCTATTTTTGGAAAATTAAATGAATAAATGCTGTTTTCTCAATATAAAAATGTTGAGTTTTAATTTTTTATTATTATTATAAGTTTTTTTTTTCCATTTTAAAATATTTATTGCTTGATTTTTTATTCCGGAAATTAACAATTTTATTTTTTATTTTTTAAATAATCAGAACAGATTCCAATACTTTGATTTTGGTTCAAAAATGATGCTAAAGCCACAATTGTATACATTTCACTCAAAAAAGGATAATTATGCGAGAAGTGTACTTTTTTAATTCCCTGATAATTTTTCTTTAACATTTTTTTAACAAACTTAAAACTTCCCAAAAATATAACATGATAGAACTTGTGAATATTATTAATTTTAATTTGAAACTTACCCCATATACCCTTGCTGGTATCCTGCATATTGACCAAACGGATAACTTTGAATCCCTTGCAAAAATTGATTTTGTAACGAAGCAGCTGTAGGTGTTGTTGCTGCTGTTGTTGTATATGTTGGGGTTGGTGAATACCAGCATCCAGTTGCCAATTGTTGTCCATATGCTGCTGCTGCTGCAGCTGCAGCAGCATTAAATGGAAATCCTGTCTGACCTAGTGCTTGATTAGCGATTACTTGTGCATTATTGGGATCACCACTTTCTTTTCCCCATGAACATTTAACAGGTTGGCTATTTATTTCTGTATTATGAACGCCAACAATTGCATGAGTTGCAGCCTCTTTGGTTGAAAATCTAAGAATATTATTATGTTAATATATGTATATATATTTTTTTAATGTTTTATTTAATGAAAAACATATATTTTCAATTTTATTGTTTTTTATGTAATATTTACCTAACAAAAGCATATCCTTTATCTTTGAAAACACGAATTTCTTGAATTGTTCCGAATGGTGAAAATGTTTTTTGTAAAATTTCCTCGGTTAAAGAACCAGTTAAAGCACCATTAACACCACCACAATAAACAGTACAATTTGAAGGACTACTTTGATTATAAACTTCATCAAATGTCAATGGTTTTGCATTTTCTGTAAATACATAAAATGAAGAGAATTCAAGATAAAAAAAAACAAATTACTAACAAGTGTATAAAAAAATAATAATAATACAAAACTGGTACAATTAAATATTATGAATAAAGTAAAATACTGAAAAATTGATTAAAAATTTTAAGTTAAGTAGGTAAATAAGTATAAATTAAAATTATGAATAAAAGTATGAATAAAAATAGAAAATCAAATTATCATGTAATTATAAAATATGGGAAATTATATATATTAATTATTTTAATATTGATTTAACTTTAAAAAAGATATTTTACAAAATTATGTTAAAAAAAATATATTAAACTTTTTCAATACTCTCTATATTATGTATGGCTGGTTTGGTATTATAATATTAAATAGTTGATTCTGAACAAAAAAAGAAGAATTATAGCTGTTACTATTCTAGAAATCAAAACTCTTGTTGATAGAGGTAATCATACATTAAAATTATCGATTAAGGTCATTAAATGAAAAAAGTAATAATTAACAAGTCGTCATTTCTTCAATCCTTCATTGTGTACAATATGAATTAGAAAAACATACACATTATGATATTATTCTTATAATTTAAACAAAGTTTATTCCTTAAGAAAAAATATGTAATTATGCAGGCACCATACATATATAACTTTTGTGTTACCAAAATAAAATTAGAAAATTTTCAAAGTTTTTACAACTGTACTTGAAATTATATGGATCAATTTAAGGGCAAAAGTTGTGCATTCGATTTTCACGTTTGATATCACCAATAATAATTTACTAATGCTGTAATTATCAGTATATTATATATTATACGTATTATATAATGTAGTCTTAATACAATAACAATTGATTTGCAGGGCTTGGATATGGAAATTACTGTTGATTAAAGCTACTAATATGTAGTTCTTTAGACACACCAAACTCACCTAATAAAGTTGATTATTTAAAAAAAAAACAATTATTTTTATAATAAATAAATTGAAATTAAAGAAAATTTTATTAAAAAAAAATTCAAATTAGAAAAATGGACCTAAAATTTATACACTATTAGTATTCATTCGTAATTTAATTCATACTTACATAAGAAGTACGCATAACATAAATCATATGGTTTAAAAAAAAACTTAAACACACTATACATACACAAATGTATGTAATTTATTCTAAGATTGAAATTTCTAAAATAATATAATTAATTTTTAATAAAGTTCCAAAAAACAAAAATTATAGAACTCATTACAATGATCATCATGTAATCTATAATAGAAAACTAAAATTATAGAGGGAAGGAAACTCTGTGTACATATTTTGTAATTGAAACTTAAAAAAACTTAAATACAAGCCAAAAACTTAGTTGTTATTATTTGCATATTTCATTGATATATCTTGAAAAAAACTTATTAATTTCTCCATAATCATTTAGATTTTTTATTTATAATAGAATTATGTATGATTTCAAACACAACCGGAATACAAAAACTTTTTAAAAAATTTAGATTTATAACAATAAATTTAATTGATGTAAAAAAAGTTCTATTTGAGTTGTGATTATAAATTCTGATCATAAAGTTAGAAAATTAAATTGATAAATTTGATATCATAGATTTTGATGGTCCTGAACTGATATGTATACATTTTAGGGAAAAGATTGTAAAAATTTTCGTAGAATTTTAAACTAAAAAAAAATTTATGATGTAAATATACATTTTCAAAAAAAAATTTAAAAATTAAAATGAAAACTAAATTGTTCAAGCAAAACAATATGTATATTAATTGACTAAAGAGTAAAAAATAAATAAAAAAAATAATTTTTATATAGATATTGGAAAAAAATTAAATTCTTAGAAAATTTTTATAAGTTAAGCAAAATTTTAAAATTGATCTATTATTATAACTCTCTCAACGGTTTTATGAAATTATATTTTGTTCAAAAAGAAAACTCTGCAGTAAACTTTGCACACTATGGCTTGTGCTTAGTGCTTAATCATATAATTGATAGAATCGTATATTAACGCGTGCCGTCCGCTAAAGGTTAAATAAAACAAAAAAAAATGATAATTTCATAAGCGCATGCATTGTTTCTTATAATAAGCTAGAAAAATAATTTTGTGATTTAAAAACATTTCATAACTGAAAGTGTTCAGTTGTGGATCTGATATATTTAGAATTATTATTTCGTATGAAACCTTTCGTCTTTCTGAACAAAAATTGTTTTTTACACGGTCTACATATATTCTTAGTTATTCTTTAATCATTTTTTGGATTTAAAAGTGTCGAAGATTCAATAAATTACTGAAACAAAAAGGCTTGATTATCAATTTTCTAAATTTTAAACAGTCATCAATTATGATTTACCTTTTCTAAGACCTTCAAATCTTTAGAAAAAGGATTGAAACGAAGATATTATATATAATCAATGACTTCTCTATATAAAGACTACACATATAAATTTTTATCTGTCAAATGGTTCGACCAAAATAAATGTACACTGTAGGAAAAAAATTTATTACTTTTTAAAAAAAAAATAAAATTTTATAATATGAAAAATATAAATAATTTTAAAAACAGAAATACCTATCATTTACAAAAAAAAAGTAAGATGGTAAACTAATTAAACTTAAAACATAGATTGGCGGCTGTGTTATTTCGATAGTGAAAGTTCGACAGGCCTAAGTATCAAAAAAAAGCCTTCAAAATGACCAATTATGACTAAAACAACATTTAAACAATGAAAATAAAATTTTATTCGAATTCACAAAATTAAGCAGAATTAAACACAAAATCAGAATTAAACACAAAATTAATCAGGTACAACTTATAGAATATCAACAATATTAAAAAAAAAAAAAACGTAACATTAAAAATTGTGTCGATGTTTATCAAACCGCGTCTATTCCATTTTTTTTTTTTAATTTAAAAATAGCAAAAACTGATAGCACATTCGAAGACGAATCCAACGATGTATTATACTCATTTTTTTTGAAAAGTGGAATTGACGAGTTTTGATAAACATCGACACAATTATGTTAAGACTAAATGTGGACAATGAACTTCCATTTAGAAAATTGCACGACTTATTATTATGTTGAATTTTAATTTTTTTTTAATTTTTAAAAATAAGAGGTTTTCTTTCCTTAATTTGTTTTTGTTTTATTAAATTAGTTTGTTTTTTTTTATTATAAAAGCCTTCGGTAGCATCTCTACAAAAATTTTTTAAAATAATGTTACAAAGTGGTGAAGAAAGGTAACGTAAAAGCGCTTGAGCTTTCATGCCACAAGTGCAACTTTCCTGAAAATCAATTTCAAACATTTCTGTTTGCAGACTTTGAATTGCAAGTTCGGCTAATATATTTTTATGGTCCAAATTTAATTCATTTTTTTTCATTCAATCTTTTTTTTTTCGACTGCACGCTTTTTTTTTTCCGTCACTGTAGAAAAAAAAATTTTTGAGCAGGGGTCCCCCCTATAAAACGGTTTTAAAACACTCTTCTTTTGTATTGCCAAAAATATTACGGATTTTATGCATATTCCGTAATATTTTTGGCAATTTTTTTTTTACTGAAAAATTATAAAAATATTAATAAAAATTTATACTTACATGACAAATGGATAATCCTTGTTTTTCGTATAAAAAAAAATGATTTTTAAAAATAAAAATAAATTTTTCATACAAAAATTTGACTTTTGTATGAAAAGCTTATTCGACCTTAATACATAGACAAATTTGATGTTTCGTCTTTTATATAGAGAAGTCAGTGATATAATGTTTGGAAACCAAGTAATTATGGAATTAAATGAATTAAAATAAATCTGCGATTAAGATTAAATTGACTGAGGTTGACACATAATGTAATTAAGTAAAAATAAATTATTGTTCAAAGCCAAATAGATTCTGTTATTGATTATTAATAATAAAAGTTAAAAATAAAATAAATAAATTAAATAAAATTTAAAATTTTTATTATTATGTTCATTAAAATATCATAATGAAAATTTTACTAATAAAAACTGATATTGGATTAAAAATATTAATACGATAAATATTTATTAATTTTGACATTTACATTCAAATCTTTGTTGAAAAAAATTATGTTTTTTTTTTTATAAAAATGATGAAATGAAAAAATAAATAATGCAAAAATCATAAATCACCTTCAAAACTTACATCACAGCACCGTTTTGTATGCAAAAAAAATAATCGATATCAAGCATGGCTTGTAGTGAAAACATAAATAAATATGGAAAAAAGTTCTTTTTAAACCAAAACAGTTTGTTTTTTATTTTTTATTTTTCAAACAAATAAAAATAATAAAATTAACAACTATATTTATTAATTTTTTAGTGTATTCCATATATTTTCCTTTTTAAATTTCAATAATTTTTTTTTAATATTATGCTATATAAAACATAATTAATAACTTACGATCAGCTTTTATGGTTGGTGGCTTACGTGTAGCCCAATTAGTACGAATTGAACGGGAACCAAGCCATTGGCCATTCATTGCTGTTATAGCACTTTCGGCTTCCTGAATTGGCAAAATTAAATTATTATTAAAATTAAATAATTATTTATGTAAAGATTATATCTAATTTAAGTTTTTCTATAAAATCAAAGCATCAAATGATACTGGTGAATGATCATCACGATCAAGGTGATCAAACAATGATCCTTTTTTTTTTCAAAATAAGTGGGAACAATATGATTGAATGAATTTAAAATCATAAAAAAAAAAAAATTAAATGCGGTTTGATTCAGGTGTTATTAAACAAAAAAGATTTATCATGACGTTGAAAACAAATTCAATCAACAAATTTTGTGTTCACCGCTCACAAATAAAGAACACAGAGAGCACAGGAGTTTTTAAAAGAAAAATAAGTACTTCAAAATGTAGCGCATGTAAAATTTCAGAAATAATAATTCTGTAATAAATTCACTTACCGATTTCTTTACAAACGACACAAAGCCATAACCTTTGGACTTTAGTGTTTGTGGATCACGAACAACACGACAATCCCTGAAAAAGAATTTAATTTTTAATTAACTACATAAAATATATAATATTGGAACAAAAATAATTAATTTTCAAATAATTTACTTAATGTTATAGAGGCGAAGAAATCAATCAAATATAAATTTACATGGAAATTATATTAATTTTATAGCTCGAAGGAAGTTCTAAAGAGGAACAAAATATATAGGGAAATGATTTTCCTAAACCTAATTATTTAATTAACTATATTAAACATAAGAATACGAAAATTGTTCATAATACTGATAAAGACCTGAAAAAATTTCTCATTAAATTAGGGCTCTAAAGTTATATAACGAAACTCAAATGATATTTTGTGAAAAATTTTGCTTGGCTAATTCTAATAGTTCGCATTTTCTATATACATATAGTGAAGTTGCATAACACATTTATTTTAATTGGTGTAATTCCATATTATTATGAATTATAAATTTAGAAAATCTAATTTTTTTTCCATTATTTTGTTCATTTTGACAAAATTATTTAAATAAAATATTCAAAAAGCAAAACAAAAGTCAAGAGTTATAAATCTGATTTACATTTTTGCTTTTTTTTTGGTAAGGTATAATGTGTACAAAACATAGCGAAAAATAACTCACATTTTCAAGGCATTTAAGAGAGAAAAATGTTGAAATGCATCATGTGGAAAACGAATTATGGTTGATTTTCAAGAAAATACTTGACTTAAGAAATGTATTTATGTTTTTTTTTTATACATTATATATATATATATATATTAAATATGTATTTGTATATATATATATATTTTTTTTCTTAATAAAAATTATTCAAAATATTTGTCTCTTTGCAAACTAATTTGACTTAAAAAAGTAAATCATTTATGCTACATTTAACTATTTGAAAAACATCTCAAGAACATTTGTTGAAAATTTTGTTATTTTTTTTTTTTTTTTATTCCTTCTTTCATAAACTTTTTTGGTTCATAGTAGTGACATAAAAAATAGCTTCGGTATTTTCGTTGTTGTTATTGTTGTTGTTGTTTAAACGAATAAAAACAATTTTTTTTTTTCTTGTTAGAAAATAGGTTTTTATTGAGTAAATATTCGGAAAATTTTGTAGAAAATTTCATAATATTCATTTCTTGAATTTATAAGATTTCTTATTTTGACAGCTTGTTTTGGGGAAATTATTTAACTGATATCTGATTTGTATTATGAAATTTTTTTTTATCGCATTTTGTGGTAACAACGTGAAATTATCTAACTGAAAAAATTTGCATATTGCTAATTTTACTTTTTGCATATATTTTTGTTCACATATATATGAAAAATAAACAGGGATTCATTGAAAAATAAAGCTGTGTGTCAATTAAATGAATTAAATAGAAAATTTTCAACGCTGTGACTGAAAAGCACTCATACACGATATGTTTGATATTTGAAAATTAGATACTTGAATTTTCTGCATTTTTATTAATTGAGGAAATTCTAGATTTCTTAACGAATATTCCTGACAGAAAAACTGGTGTTATCTAGACATTAATTAGGAAGTCTGTTTTATTTTTTGGAAACTAAATTTTTGACGTAATGTTTGCAACAAAAATTTCGCTGCAAAAAAAATTATTCAGCTCCTCGAAAATTTTAAATAATAATCTAAGCAAATTATTTATCAATGATATGTGTTGAAAGTCTATACAAGAACATACGTATAATATATGTTAAATGAAGTTTACAAAAATAATATAGCACGTTGGTATGGTATTGATATTGCACAGTATGCCATAATTCATAAAAAAAAAATTTAATAATAATATGAAAAAAGCTATATTATACATATATTATTATCATTATTATGTGTGTTGAGCTTATGCAGTACTACTTAATAAAATTTATTTTGTAATACCATGAAGTTGAATAGAGCGAAAAAATGAAAAAGGTTAAATTTTTACGCTAAATTACGTAGCATTTTTCACTTCCTCGAGATGATAATAAAATAATTATATTATAAAAAAAAATATATATTATATATATTTTTTTTTATATTCACTATCATTGAATTCAGGATCAAGGAGCAACAAGCTTACAAGGAATTTCCTATTCACAAAATTTTTTAATTTTAGTTAATTTTTAACATAATTATTATTAAAATATAATTCTTTGGTTGGCTTAGAATAGTTTATGCTAGTTAACAATTTTTACACATAAAAAACTGGAATTTATTGAAATAATGTTTATTTTTTTACATATTAAAAATTTTGCTCTTTACCTGAGTATTATATAATTACTGAACACTTGAGGTTTTCATATATGTACTTTAATAAAAATGTGAAGTTAAATTTAACTCAGCTTATATTTTGTTAACATAATAATAATTAAATAAAATGTATTTCTAAAGATTGGGAAGTTAATTTTTGTATTAAAGGAAATATATTTTTTTCGCCCCAAAATCGTTTATAAATAATTTTGCATTCTTATCTTTAATTTACATAGATATTTTCAGAAATATTATAAATTATAAATTAAATAAAATAATACTTACGAAACTTCACCGAACGGAGTAAATGCATCCTTTAATTGCTGAGTTTCTATTTCTGAACTTAAATCACCCACAAAAATATGAAAATGTTCTGAAAATAGAAAAATAAAACAGTAAAAAATTTATTATATTTTAAATTTATAGCTTATTTGAGTTTAGTTACTTATATTTTCAAAGTCAAAATGAATATATGCAGAAAAAAGTAGGTTCGACGCAAAAACCTAGAAATTTTCACTACATAGTTTTATTGCAATTGCAATTATAGTTTCTACGATTTTCTTGCTTATGTCATTTAATTATTATTTCAATTCATTAGACCATTACAGATAATTAATTTTTGTTTTTGTTTTTGAGAAGAAGAGTTCATTACATGTATTCAATAAAACAGTTATTGGTCTTGCGACCTATATTTTTAACAAATTAACAAACACTCTACTTAAATATAATGTTATATTTGATTTAACTGTGTTATGCAGAAATGTTTTCTAAAAATGTTGGTATCCTTGCATAATATTTTAAGTTATTGTTGTATTATTATTGTTTATGTTATATAGCATAAGATACCACATAAAATTAATAAATAGATACTGGAATTTTCCAGAACTATGATTTTGATAATAGGTCGACACTTAATATTCAAAAAAAAAAATTTAATTTCTGAAAAAAAAAAAAAACTTAAAGTAAAAATCAATTATACCTAATTATTGAAAAAACTTTTCCACCATCATCTAGTCTAGTACTTCCTTTATTTCGATTCTTAAGATGTTTTTTTTATTATTATTAACATTAATAAAATAAAATTAATTGTAGTAGAAAAAATATCAAAAACAAAAAGTTCTTTTGCTTTTCTTGATTGATTCAATTTTCTTATTTGTAATTTCATAATTCATTAATTAGATATATTGGCTGTAATTTAGTAATTAACTAAATAAATATTATTTTCTATATAATATACTTCCAACATTATATTTTTCTACTTTTATTAATATTCATGTATGTTTATATTTATAGTACATACTCACAAACATTATGTATATTATATTAAAGAACATAACAAAGAAAAAAAAAATTTCTCATTGAATAAATGGAATTCCATTATAAAAATTATGTTTTAATTAATTTTGGTAATGTGCAGAAAATGTAACACAACTTTTGTGTATAAAAAAAATATATTATAGTATTTATAAATAATATTTAATCATTTATGAAAAACTAAATAGAATTTCAATTTGCTGAACATAATTACCTACATATAAATAAATTATAACACATAAACTATATAAAGTAAGTAAATAATAATAAATTGTAAAACAATATTAAAACAGCTTTTTTTATTTTTTATATTTTTATATATATAACATTAATTCAGAAAGCAAATAAAATATATTTTCATACAATAGTAATGTTCATGTGCGTAATTATGATATGCTGGATTTAAGTTAAATTATCGGATTTCCAAAAAAAATATAAAATTGATTTCTTGAAGAATTTAAATAAACAAAATAGTCTTGGAAGTTATAATTTAATATTATTTAATAATATTGTTATGCATAAAGATATACCTACATAATATCATTTATTCACCATAAACCCATTTATGTATGTATATAATTTATTCGTTCAAATATTATTCAAATCAAGTTAATTAAGAACACCATAAATAGGATAATATTTATGTGTATCTGATGTTGTAATAACTTAGCACCCAAAGCTAATTTATCTACTAGATTCGATTTAAAAATATCAACATATAAAACAAATACAGCTAATATTAATGACACAAGTAAATGCAGTTTATATTTATTTACAATGAGAAAAAATCAGAAAAAAAAAACAAACAACTATATATAGAGTCAAACAACGTTATTGTCAAACAACGTACTTACATAGTCTACATATATCATATACATGTCAGTATAATAACATCAATCCTATTTGATAAAATTATGGCTTATTATTTCAGAGAAAATTTATAAATTTGTAACATAAATTTTCTAGACTAAAGAAATTTTCTTCAAGAAAATTTCCTTCACCAGAATTTTTTTTATTATTTTATAAAATTAAAAACAACACTGAAAATATATCAAAAAGCCTTAGATGAGATCTCTAGAAAAATCTATGTTATGTATAACGAAAAAGTTATATTATTTTGCAAACTATTAATTAAATTGAATTCATTTAATTAAAGCTATTTATAATTATATCCTTAAAGCGAAAGAAACTATTTTAAAATTATTCATTAAAATTAATATAAATGTCTGCAATGCGGGACATATAATATAGATATGTAGTACAATTTTCCTCTCACACTGTCGTTGTTTTTAGTTTTGTATTTTTTTTTTTTTTTCTTGTTGTTAAAAGCTATACAGCCACATTTACCATTTTATGAGGAAGAAAGACATTTTATTATGTATACTTCGTGCATGGTAATTCAAAAGGGAAAACATCAAGGCAAAAATATAATAATAATAATAATAATAAGAACACAAATTACACACATAGATTATCTGATGGATCTTTGAAAAAAAAAAAAAAATTAAAATAAATAAATAATTTCATTTATTTTATTTTAAAAATTTCATTGTTAATTTTAAATTTATAAAAGATCTTTAGTTTTTGACGGTAGCTATAAAATTCCAATAAATTAAATATATGAATTAAGACATGTTAAAAGTATGCACATATGTAAATAATTTAGGTTATATGAGATTTATTGATGATTTAAATATAAATAATTTTTTACAACAATACAAATAAAAACGATCTTAGTAATTTTGAGTTTTCAACAATAGAGATACGTAGGAAAATATATGAAAATATAGTGCCCATACTAAACCGGGTTTTAAATAATTTTGGGAACTGATTTTGTAATAAAATACTTTAGTCTCACTTTATTCCATATTTAAATAAAAATCAAGATTTTATTAAAATCTACACTAGTTGTAAAACACAATTTTTTTAATTTTTTATTTTCGATTTCTTCTCAAACGATTCAAAGATTGCAGCATTATATAGGGCACAACGATTTAAAATTTAATAAATCTATACGATATATTTTTTTTTATTTTTCCCCTTTAAGGAAGTTATTTAAGTCTTATCAACATCAAAATCATACCGAATTTCAGATCGTGTTATTATGTAATATTTTCATTTCCTTCAACAACTTATTCTATATTTACAAAATAAAAAAAATAAAAAATAATAATAATAAAGCATTAACACAGGTCTTCTTCAATAGTTGCAAAGCCCAAAGCAAAAAGAAAGGGGGAAGAAAAAAAAGAAAAAAGAATAAAATTGTTATATACCTACATACATACATATATTTCTTCATACATATACATATAAACAAAATCTTTTTAAACAAAGTCTCGAGGTTTATTTGCTAATTACTCCTGAAAGAAAATTTGCATTAAAGAATACGGGCTTTATAATTAAAAAACATTATTTTACGTTGTAATAAAATTTTCTTACAAAAACCCTATTAAATTTTCTAAGTATAAAAATTTATATATTTTATAAACACTGTTTAAATTTTATTTATTTAGCTTTTAAAATATAAAAATTTTTAATTAACGACATAAGAATAGTGTAGTACGACTATGTACATAATATACTTCAAAATGAATATCATTCCGTATCTATTTTAGGTTAGTATATTCATATGCACATTGCTACATAAATAAAATCTCATTATCTGATTTTAAGCGCTCTTGTTTGTTAAGGAAACACTTATATACTAGACAGACCTATGGTTGAGCAATTATTTGTATAAACTAATTAAATAGATTTTAAATCTAGAATGATAAATTTAATAATTTCTATTTCAATTTCAATTTCCTGAACTATTATACCAAACACTCCACTACAAACTTATATGTTAATGCACATTATGTGAAAGATTGTAATTTTTTTAACCAACATCTCAGATTTAAATAAAAATTCATAATCTTTTTACTGACAGAATATAGTTAATTAGAAAATTCTACATTTGTTATTTAAAGTAAAGTGATTTCAAGCCATTTAATTCTCAGGCATATTTCTGTTGTGTTTTTTTTTTTGTTGCTGGGTTGTTTTGACAATAAAACATTATATGTATATTTTATGAACATTATAAACATATAACAACATAACAATACAGAATATTTCGCCTTTGACGTAGTCTTTTTTTTTTTTTTTTTTAAAAGGGTTAAAAAGATACTTTATACCAACAAAAATGGTTTCACTAGATATATTTTTCTTTACAGTTTTTGTGTTCAGAAAATTTTCTTGTTTATTTTTTTATTATTATTTTTATTATTATTTATGTTTTATTGTTATTTATGTAATGTTTTATATAAAATTCTTTAAATGCTACTTAATATTAAAAGTTATAACTAAATGTACCCTAGATTTATTATTTTAATTGTCTGAATGTTATTTGCGTACTTTTTTTTTTTTTTTTTTTAATAAAATACACACATCTAAAGACAATTACGTAGAAAAATAATATTCTTAGATATATATGTATAATTATGTATAAAGTTTCTACGTACTACATAAGTATAGAATTAAAGTGAATATAAAAAAAATATTGAGTGGAAAATAGTTTTTTTTTTTTAGTACATATTATGTTTTCTATGCTGGTTACATGAAGTAAAAAACAAGGATTTCTTGAAATTTATAATATTTACATTTATTTTGTTTTCGGTATATTCAAGGTATTCTTACCTATAAAGGAAATTATTTTTGAGAAAAAAAAATAATAATTCTTTTTTTTTTTTTAATTTTTTGCCTACATAAAAGAAAATCGTCAAATGATTGGTTTTGGATTAGTTTTTTTGGTCAATTGATTTCATTATACATAAATATAGTAGGGAAATTCTTTAAAATTTCGATTAATACTCTTTTTAAGAAAAGTATTAATTACTTTTTCAAATGCAATTACTCTGTAATCAATATTTTCGAAATACAAATCATTTTTGAGAAAAGAAGTGATAACTTATCCAAATACAATTACTTTGTAATTAAAAATTTCTTAATATTATTCTCTTGTGAAAAAACTATTAATACCTTTATATTTAAAAATCGAAACTTTTTGAAGCCTAGATATTAGTAAGCATTAAAATATCTTCCATTTTTAGTAAATTTGATGTAAGTCAGCCAAATTTAGAAAAGTCCTTATAAAGAAATATAAGAGTAATGCTGAACAAAAATAAAAATTGAAATTATTTTTTTTATTATTGATAACGGGCTGAACATAATTTCTGTTATGAGGTCATACAGGAATTTAACAATAGGTAAATCATAAAAAGTTAAACATGGAAGAAACAAAATTTATGAAATTCTGAGTGAATTTGTATTAGGACATCTCGCAATGTATAACGATGTTTACAGGATACAGAAAAATGAAATCATATAAAAAGATCATTCAGCCATGAATGAATTCATATTTTAATAATATACTTCTATGATCATATATACGAGTATAGTTAATGATGCACTTTATAAAGAAAAATTATTTTTATTTCCTTTTTTATTTAATTTTTTTTTTATTATTATTCTCTGAATCAAATCTCTCTTGAATAAACTATTAACACTCGTTATTTAGATAAGTTTTAAATTTTAACAAGTAGTATCCTATTTTCAACACAATTTTTATTAATAAAATGTAATTCTGTATAGTTATTTATTTAGAATGTTTTTATCTTGAAAAAGAAATCTTTTCATAAATAATAAAATACATCCGCATCCGACCTCCTAACGAATAAACATTAAAAAATAGTACATACGTTTTTAGCATTTTTAAACTTATTTATTTTGATTTTGTTATAATTTTGAAATCAAATTGTCCGTCTGTTGTAGTTTTAGATTTTTTGAAATAAAATTGTGAAATTTCGTAAAATATCCGGCGTAATTCTATGGCAGTGGTTCTTAATAGTTGCTCCGCGGAGAAAAGCGAGAATCTTGAAAATTGTCACATTGCTTACTAACTGTAGGTATATAATACATAACTAAATGAAATTCATGCTATTAAATTTCACATAATTACTTAAATTCTATTTTGATCATGCATAACAGAGAGTCAGAGTATCAATCAATATTGAACTTACATTTTGCACTCTTATTGCATTGCACAAAATTGTACGAAAAATTATCGCTATAAAAGATTTTGATTTGGGATTTTTGTACAGTTATAATAGTTGATAGGAAGCGATTTGAATAATTAAAATAATTTTTAAATAATTGAAAAATATCAATAACTTTTGTGCAAACATAAAAGCTCTTAATTATCTTCTATGATGCAATTCAATTGTAGTTTTTTATAATTATTGATTACAAATTTCTCTACAATAGTTATATATGTATATAAATCAAAATCGTATGGTATAATTATGAGAAACAATTAAATAGGATTGTTTAAATACAAACTCTTTCTTAAGTTAGCAAAAATATATTACTAACAAAATATTTGGTACATAAAAATATCTATATAATACATAATTGTTGCTATGTATATTTTATGTGTATTAATTGTGAATATAAGAAAAAGTTTTTAACCCCAAATTTGGAAACATAAAAAAGGGCATT